>JAWQFJ010004898.1:0-31860 GCA_034096865.1 Theodoxus fluviatilis
AGTATACGCTCAGAGAATGTTATCAACTTAGTGCACGCCACAATGCACGAAGATTAATTCTATATTCTACCATTTTATAGCTGTTCGTGCAAGCATTGCGGCGTATGTGCCACATTTCCTCGGACCCCACCATCTTCTTTTTTGTTTCTTTTTCCTTACGCCAATACAATCGAGCTCCGTGAAGTCCTTACAGCAATAGCCCGGCATTCCCCCTGCTGTCGCAGGCCCCGAGGGAATAGACTGTACCCAGAACTACTGCCCTTAGTTACTCTAGGCTGTTTATACTTTCTGATTGTTTAAGTCAATAATTATTTATTTACTGTCATTCTAAGGTAGTATTTCCATACCAGCCTCTCTATGACGTCTGTCTTACTTGCTGAGTAGTGTAATCCATTTGCTATATCAGTAGTATGATACCCAGATGGTATGAGGATATTGAATAAGCTTCATGCCATGAATGTCTCATGAAGACAACGAAGTAAGCACAGCACGCCACGGCCTTTTTTTTTTTTTTTTTTTGTGTTTTTTTTTTTGTTTATTCTTTTATTGTTTTTCTTTTTTGTTTTGCCATTTTTTTTTTTTGTTTTTGTTTATTGTTTTTTTGTTTTTCTTTTTGTTTTTTTTTTTGTTTTGTTTTTTTTTTTTTCTTTTTTTTTTTTTTTTACCAGTAGTCATACTTTCTCCGCGTCGTCAACGAAACCAGCAAGGCGACAATTACCTTGATCACTACACGCTGGTCAATAAACTATAAAGCTGGAGCGGCCGTCACGTATTTAGCGCTGTACATAAGCTGCTTATTACGCAGGAAATATCGGTGACGATGAAGTCGTATTACGGTCTTCACAGTCGACAGAAAGGCTGCTAACCAGCCGTCCTGCTCTCTCAGAAAAAAAGTTTAGTGTTGGAGATTGCCCCGTTCTGTTCCGCATTTGCGTCTTAAATGCTGTGGAGTTTTCCTCTTTGAAAAAGTATGTATTGCCACATCAGATGCATGTTACTTCTCGACGACAGCAAAGTTGTACTCAGGACTGTGACATCCGCGTGACTCTGCGTGAGCGCGAGGGGGATAGCGAGGGTGGATGGGGAGGGAGGGCGGGGGGTGGTGGGAGGGGGGGTGTGGCGCGGGCGGGGGGCCTCCCGGGGAGGAGGGTCTGCCGGCGGGTGTACGCGCGCCCCGGTGGATTAAGATTCCGTGCGCGCTGACAGAAACGAAATAAAGGAAAGCAAAAAACAGCTGTCGCGAAGCCGCTGAATGTGATGTCATCACGCCGTAGCCGTGGGTGGGGGGTTTTGCGTGTCGGGGTCGGGGGGGGGTGGGTGTGGGAGCGTATGAATGTATACGTACTTCCTGAAGCTTTGGGCACCGTACTAGTCTACAGCCCTTAACTCGAAAAGCCAAATACATTTCTTTGATCTGCCTTTGAGAAAACGACGGCCCAGAGCAACTCCCACACAGCTTGTACCCTGCGTTCTGTTACCCAGTAGTCATTCGCCTCGAACCTACCTTTTATTTATGTTGAACAGGGCTCTTCGCTGTCGGTCAGATACGGTCAACATTGCTGTGCTACATACTGAAGGTTTTTACAAGCGTACATTTACACGTCAATACGGTGGCGGCGACATTCTCAAAATATTACGTTTTTGTATATTGCAGCTCGGTTTCTGGTTGTTCTGTTCTTCGCTTTCAACGCAATGAGGAGAAGACGTTCAAAACACACGTCCAACAACTTTTCTTTCCAGTGCGACATCGGATTCTAAGTGATGGACTACCTAATTACCGAAATGTCTTGCGTAGTTTGACCTCGGATGTACTACTCTCTCTCTTTCTACTCTCTCCCTCTCTCTCTCCCCTCTCTCTCTCTCTCTCTCTGTCTCTCTCTCCTCTCTCTCTCTCCCCTCTCTCCTCTCTGTCTACCTCTTCTATACTCTCTCTCTATCTCTCTCTCTCTATCTCTCAAACTCCTCTCTCTCCTCCTCTCTACTCTTCTCCTCTCTCTCCACCTCTTCTTCTCCCCCCCTCTCTATCTCTTTATCTCTCCCTCTCTCTCTCTCGCTCTCTTTCGTACTCGCTCCTACTCTACCCCCCCCCTCTTATACCGCCCCCTCTACTCTATCTCATCTCTCTCCCTCTCTCTCTCTTCTACCCTCTCTCTCTCTCTCTCTCATCTCTCTCTCTCTACTCTTCTCCCTCTACTCATCGCTCTCTCTCTCTCTCTATACTCTCTCTCTCTAACTCTCTATCCACTCTCCTAACACTCTCTAACCCGCCCCCTCTCTACCCCCCCCCACCTCTCTCGCCCCCCCCTCTCTCTCTCTTCTCTCTCTCTCTCTATCTACCACCTCTCTCTCCTCTCCCCCGACTATCTCTCTCTCTCCTCCTCTTACTCCCGTCCTGCTCTCTCTCTCTCTCTCTCTCTCCTCTCTCTCTCTACCTCTCTCTCCTCTCTCTCCTCTCTCTAGCTGCTTTTTCTGCTCGGGAGCATCACATGCAACAGGCAGACCCCCCCAGGAGAAAAGGAAGCTTAATTTATTTCCCTACTTATTCGCTCCCAATCGAAGCGCTCAGGACACGCGGGGGTTATCTCACCCCAACACAGCGACACGCGGGGGTCTCATTCACACCCCCAACACAGGAGACGGGGCGCGTCTATTATCACCCCAAAAACAACAGGGAGAAGCGGGAGTTAATTCCACCCCAACACAGCGAGACCGCGGGCGGCTATTCTAACCCCCAACACAGGGAGCGCGGGGGTCTATCTCACCCCCAACAAAGGGAGACGCCGATGGGTCAATTCTCACACCCCAACCCACAGGGCAGAACGCGACGGGGTCTATTCTCACCCCCAACCAACAAGGCAGACGCCTGGATGCGCGGCTATCTCACCCCCAACCCACAGCGAGACGCGGCTCGGCGGCTATTCTCACCCCCAAACCCACAGGGACACCGTCGGGGGGGTAGGGGGTCTATTCTCACACCCCAACCCAACGGGAGATCGCGATGGGCGTCTATGTCTCACCCCAACCCACAGGGACACGCGATGGGGGCTATATTCTCACATCCCCAACACACAGGAAGACGCGGGGGTCATTTTCTCACCCCCAACACACAGGGACACGCGGGGGTCTATTCTCACCCCCAGCTTGAAGAATTGAAAACAAAATATCTTCTCTTCTGGGGAGGTTGTGGATCGGTGGGGGGATGGATAGGGGGATTGGGTTTGAAAATCGACAGCTATAGTGTCTGCTCAAAATTTACAGCCATATTTAGTCAATTGCATTGATCACCCGATTCTGATAAAGGTTGAAAAATGACGATTTGCGGGAGAGGTTTGCAATGGGTCTCATTAATTAGAGCTCGTTTTATTTAGGATATTAATTTCACTGAGTAGTTACTAGTATCAAAGATTATAGGTAACCTATAATCTTTGCTAGTATCTGCAACGCTCGCAGGTGCTGACGCAATCCATCCACTGGTAAGCAGGAGGACCCACCGCAACCCCCACAAAGCTGATGATTTGCGTGTTATTTGGCAAAAGGCGGCGACTGTTGCTGAGCTGCGCGGCACTCTAAGGCACTGAATATTCATGGTGTCTCTACAGTCTAAAAAAATTGCCGCATTAAAAAATATTTTTACAGTCGACGATCTTTTCGAACAACTACTGTACCAAAATTTCCAGATCAACCCTAGCAGAAGAGAGATGTCACACGGTAAATCAGATCATTCATACACAGTTAGCTAAGCGACTTTCTTATATCTCATCAGCACCCCAGCCATCACTCTCCACACACCTAGTAAATTTCGGCAACAGCATCGATTCCATTTGTTGTTTCTTTTTGTATGCAGGCGGCAACATGTTATGAATGGACATGCGAGTCTATCTTATTTCAAGCATCCTCTAATCTCTACCACGAGTGGTGTCTGCCTCAAGACTGTGCCGGGCTCTTGTGGCGGGCCTGTTGGAACGTTTCGACCCGAAGTCGCCTTAGCAGCCGGACGGTCGGGTGCTTCGGAGCTGCAACAAGCCATCCTAAGAGTCGCATCCTGGCGGCAAGGCGCTGGATCACCACAACTGCTACTTCCTACCAGGCTGTAACACCCCACAGACACATACACAGTGCGTTGGGAGTTAGAGTAGCGTCTCCCTACGCGATTGTAAGAAGCGAATGATTAAGGAAATGATGACGTGACTCGTCTTTACCCAAACCAGTTCTGTTGATGATCATAATCCTACAAAGGCTGCTAGGCTGTAACACTCTATTCATCCATCTATCTATCCTTCCTTTTGTTTCCTGTAGTCACGAAGGAATTACCAAATGGAGTTCTACGGCCTGTCAGCCTGTGTGGGCTATAAAGACCTTTGACGACGAAAATCGCAAAAGCAGAGTAGAGCGAAGGCAAGTAAAGTCTCCACTTCCTGAGATATTTGCCTCTCATGGATGGCATTGGGAGATACGGCGGGTCTGTGTTTTCCCAGCCACGGGGTCTGTGTTTTCCCAGCCACGGGGGCCTGAAGTCAGGAGTGCCCCCAGTTTTTGTATTCAGCTGTCTGCTTCGGTCTGTGCTGGCATCAGTTTTCGCCGATGTCATGAACTCATCCTTAACCGTATATTCGTTCCCAGGCTTTAAAAAAGAGTAGAAAAGCATGTGTATCAATTGCTCACAGTGTGCGTGTCTTAACAACGCAATTTGTTTTTCGAATGTGACTTTTTCTTGTTAGATTTTCTGAAGGGAAAAGCAGCCCTGGTATATTAGTGATAGAAAAACTCGATAATAAATTACGTGCTGTATTATTATTATAAATCACTCTTATACCGCGCGATACTCCCACTCAGTGGGACTCAAAGCGCTTCAGCCGATGTCGAGGCTGCCTCTCATTGTGTAGTGTCTCAAGTCAATGAGACCAGTGTCCTGCTGCCAAGGGCGCTGGCACACTGTTTTCCACAAAGGAGAAATTGTGCATGCTGGGTGTTTTTACTGTGGCCGACACCCACCCGTCGAGGACATGAGCGTCAGGATCTTTATAGTGCGTGATTTTGATGTTGTGAATGCGTATCACACACTAGACCTCGGTTTATTAAGGTCTCATCCGAAGGACCTGGAGAGAGGCCCTGAGGAGGGCCGTTTGGTAGCCCTAAAGAGGGCCATTTGGTACCCGGTTTCACTCCTGGGTGGGGAGAAGCAAAGGGAGTTAAGCATCTTGCTCAAGGATGCAATTCTGGGGACCGCGCAGCTTCGAACGCCGCACCCACTGGCCGCAAGCGGTTGTAGGTCCAGCGCGCTAACCACTCGGCCACTTCACCTCCATGTCACATACTTTTTTGTGTGTGACGTCTTATAAGGAAAGCAAACAAACAAACGAACGAACGAACGTATGAATGAAAGAAAGAACGATTGGATGAACAAACAAACAAACGACAAAATGTGTTTGTTAGTTACTGATTCATGTAGAAGTTTGTTGTTAATGAACTTATATTTTTAATTTGACAAAAGTCCCCGAAATGCACATAATATAGTGAGAATCATTTCTGATGAGACGTAATGCTGTTATAGACCCAGGTTTGAGTGAAAATTGCAATAGAAAACCAGAGCATTTACTTTCTACTACGCAAATCCACGAATTTGGAAAAATACACGAATTCCATCTCTCCTATTAACACAAAGCACAAAACAATGCGAAGATTCTGTCCTCTAATGATATTGATAATAGAGTCTGTCGTTCTTGAAATAAAGAGACACCCGTCTGTCAGTACATCGATCAAGAGTTGTGTCTACTTGTCAATAGGGAAGTAGAGTTACCTCCCTTAGATCGAAATGCCAGCTTGGTGTATTTCATCATAACACGCAACAAACGACACGACTCCAGAAGATTCCACACGATTCCTGCGACAAGAGAGACGCAACCGTGACATTGCGAAAACGACGGGCTGAAATAAGTGCAGAGTTTCGTAACAGCCGTGCTTGTGGAGACAAAACCACCGTCAACTAAGCACTATACTTCTACGTATCGGTAGCCTACAACGACATGTGCGAGGAAATTGCAACAACTCGTCGATAGCGCAATCTTCGCACACGCAGTTATACGATAGCATAGTCACAATTCAAGAACCCTGATGTACACATGAAAGGAGATTGAAACAGTTAAATTGCTGGAGGTAACCAAACTGAAATAAATGCAAAATGGGAGCAAAAATAGTTCCTACACGTGTCGTGTGTACTGTAGTGTTTGGGTACGCGTGCACGCCTGCGTTTAAACGAGTGACCGACTGAACAGGAGTGAATGAAAATAGCATGGTAGCTAAAAGATGGAAAGATGAAAAAGTGTGTGTGTGTGTGTGTGTGTGTGTGTGTGTGTGTGTGTGTGTGTGTGTGAGTATGTGTGTTTGTGTTTGTGTTCGTTTATGTGTGTGTTTGTTTGTGTGCACACACTCACACACACACGCGCGCGCGCGCACACACACACACAGATAGAAATACTCAAACACACACACAGGCACGCACGCACAAGCACACACACACACACACACATACACACAAACACGCACTCAGTGACACGCACGTATACACAAACACACCACACTCGGGTCACTCATGCATTCACAATCACTCGCTCACACACACACACACACACACACACACACACACACACACACACACATACATTCACGCACATTCCCCACGCCACCCACACCCACCCACACACCCACACCCGCCGTCACACCCACGCACGTGGCAGAGAGCGACAGTGCACTTTACCTGCAGGCGGAAGGGACGGCTGTGCAGGGGTCAGAGGCCGGCCTGACAGCCAGACCAGGTCCGCCAGGTCAGTTGGGACCACGTCCAAGTCCTCCACCGGACTGCAGGGGGCGCCGGACACGGGCCCAGGGTGGTTTGCAGCGGAGAGCGACTGACTCGTCTGGCGGTTCCCTCCTCCAAGGCTCCTGTGGCTGTGTGCAGGTCGAGATTTTAAAAATATGTTATGACGCAGTGAGCGGTATTGACATAGTTTTATTAGTGATTTTTCACCCATGTGAGAACTTCCTACCCCCAAACACTTCGAGACACACATCGCATGCGCGCACACATACACACACACAAGTACACACTATCACTCACACTGCATCACACACAAGCTCGCGTGCGCATTCCTTTCCCCCACCCCCACCTCCAAGAACCATCACATGCTCCCCCCACCCCCACCTCCACGAACCATCACATCCTCCCCACCCCATCATCCCCATGATTGGGCCTCTCAATAAATCTTTGACGTCAACATCGTGTTGGTGACCTGTTAAGAATACCTGACAGGAACCTGAAGCGGATCCATTTTCTGTTACGTTGGACTTACAGCCAGCTATGCTGATGCAAGGTCATCCTGACATTGCCGCTGTAAACACGACTGAAGGACTGAAGCAAGAGTTATCCATGAAGACATCTGCTCTCCCGGTTCCTCAACGTATTGGTACTCTTGCTGTGTGCAAACGTTTTAATACGCATCAGAATACGCGCATGTGCGAGCACGCACACGCACGCACGCACGCACACACAAACACACACACACAAACACACACAAGCACACACACACAAACATACACACGCACACACACACACACGCACAGGCACGCGCACACACACACACACACACAAACACACACACACGCGCGCGCGCGCGCGCACAGGCACGCACTCACACACACACACACACGCAGACACACAAACACACAAAAACACACATACACACACAAACACACACACATGCACACACAAACACATTACACACGCATGTGTTTTAATGAATAAGCACACACACACACACACACACACACACACACACACACACACACACCACACACACACACACACAAACACACACACACACACACACACACACTTATGCATGCACGTGTGCGCACATGCAAAGTCGAGCGTACCCTTCATTTTAACGAAGCAAAACGAGCGAAACCAGCGAGAGCCACATCGACATAAGCAGCAGCCATTGTAGACTGAATAATAAGCTTCTTAAGTTGTCTTAACTCTCTCATTTCAGCTGATGAGAGTCTGAATAATCCGAATCCTCATTTGACAAAAAACTTATGCCAGTCGTTCGCAGTACTAAACAGGATTGACCCTTGCTTGAACTCTGCGACTCTACGGACTGCTGGCTTGGGTCTTGCCCCCTTCCAGCGGCCGGTGCCGATCTGGGAAACGGACAATTTCCCAGCCGCCGTGCAGGTCGGAGCACGCAGAGGCAGGCGAGAGCACGTCACCAAAGATTATAGGTTACCTATAATCTTTGACGTCACAGCGTGACGCTCGCTCCACAGCATGACGCTCTCTCCACAGCGTGACGCTCTCTCCACAGCATGACGCTCTCTCCACAGCGTGACGCTCTCTCCACAGCATGACGCTCTCTCCACAGCATGACGCTCTCTCCACAGCGTGACGCTCTCTCCACAGCGTGACGCTCGCTCCACAGCGTGACGCTCTCTCCACAGCATGACGCTCTCTCCACAGCGTGACGCTCGCTCCACAGCATGACGCTCTCTCCACAGCGTGACGCTCGCTCCACAGCATGACGCTCTCTCCACAGCGTGACGCTCGCTCCACAGCGTGACGCTCGCTCCACAGCATGACGCTCTCTCCACAGCGTGACGCTCGCTCCACAGCATGACGCTCTCTCCACAGCGTGACGCTCCCTCCACAGCGTGACGCTCGCTCCACAGCATGACGCTCTCTCCACAGCGTGACGCTCGCTCCACAGCATGACGCTCTCTCCACAGCATGACGCTCTCTCCACAGCGTGACGCTCTCTCCACAGCGTGACGCTCGCTCCACAGCGTGACGCTCTCTCCACAGCGTGACGCTCTCTCCACAGCATGACGCTCTCTCCACAGCGTGACGAGCACGTGACGTCAGTTAAGTATCAGCATGCGTGTCAGTTCTGGGGAAATGCTCGATGCAGACACACACACGTGTGCAGGTGCCCACTGTAAACCCTATCATGATGTAGTCAAGACAGACGGATGGACGAATAGACAGACAGACACATTGACAGACGGATGGATGGACACAGACGCACACTCAAGCAAGTACGCACGCGCGCACACATGCACATGCACGCTCACACACACGCATATGCACACACTCTCGCGCTCGTGCGCGCACACACACACATAGTGACACACACACACATACACACGCACGCACGCACTGACGCACTTACGCACGCGCGCACACACATACACACACACACACACACACACACACACACAATACACACACAAAACACACACACACACACGAAAAAACACACACACAAAAAAACACACACACAAACACACACACACACACACACGAAAACACACACACACACGAACACACACACACACACACACACGTACGCACGAAAACACACACACACAAACACACACACACACACACACGCACGCACGAAAACACACACACACACACACACACACACACACCAAAACACACACACACACACACACTCACACGCACGCACGCACGCACGAAAAAAAACACACACACACACGCACGAAAAACACACACAAGCACGAAAACACACACACACACGACGCACGCACGAAAACACACACACACACGCACGAAAACACACACACACACGCACGAAAACACACACACACACGCACGAAAAAAACACACACACACGCGCGCGCACGCACGAAAACACACATCCTGATTGTCGGATGAAAAAACGAAGGTAAAGACAGGTAGATGGAGAGCAGCTGTGATTGACAGAGAAACACACACAGAGAGACTTTCTGACATTTCCAATAGATGCATATTCATAGTCGGTCCCGCAGGAAAGTGACTCACCACATACACTGTACAGACACACCGATCGAGATGGTGCTTCGAAGCTGTGTCAGTGTGTGACTTTTAATTCGCATGACATGGTTTGGAGGACAGAGAAGTGGTACAGTATTGCTCTCAGTTTACACGTCAGCTGCACCGATGCTAACATCCCGACATACTATGTATC
The DNA here is from genome assembly GCA_034096865.1 of Theodoxus fluviatilis. Lineage (NCBI taxonomy): Eukaryota > Metazoa > Mollusca > Gastropoda > Cycloneritida > Neritidae > Theodoxus > Theodoxus fluviatilis. The sequence goes on from JAWQFJ010004898.1 coordinate 10,023, forward strand.
CTCCTTCTCTTTTCCTTTGGTTTCCCTCTGTACCTTGGGGATAAGAATAGAATGGCCACGTGTCACTACGTCATTCGTCAGAACCGAATAGCTGGGGAAATCGTGCCGTTACATTTACTCTTACCAGCTGTGTTGCTTGTTGGGTAGGCCGTAACACTTTATTACTCTCACCAGCTGTGTTGATTGTTGGGTAGGCCGTAACACTTTATTTACTCACTGGCTCGCTCACTCACTCACTCACTCGCTCACTGGTTCTTCCCTGGAATAGTCTGCCTTTTATCCCAGACGCAGTGATCACAAAGACTATGGTGACGACGGCGATGACATGGCGATGACAACTGCAATGACAACTGCAATGACAACTGCAATGACAACGGCGATGACAACGGCGATGACGTACCCTGTGGACGTAACGAATGCCCGCCTAGGAAAGCTCATTCGCTCCTTCACGCAGTGGGTGTTCACTCGGTCCAGTACGTCACACTGCACAATGTCAGCGTGTAAAACAAATACACGAGTCCTCTGATATGATTCAACAGATGTATAATCTGGGAGAGGGGTCAAGGGGGAAAGTGTGTGGTTGTGATAAGGGGGCAAAAAAGAGAGGGGGGAGGAGAGGGTATGTATAGAGGGGGAGAAGGGTTAGTGAGTGGGAGGAGAGAAGGACGGAGGGGAGATCGAGGGGGTAATAATAGGATTTTCATCAGTAGAAGCCCGGTGACTTCGAGATAATAGCTCTATAGATCTTCATGCCGATCCTTTAAACCAACAGGCAGGCAGGCACGCGGCTCTGGAGCGACAGGAAAATAGACAAGCGCAATGCAATACACTGGGTGGACTGCGCAATGCAGTACACTGGGTGGACTGGCTGCGTGCAAACTGAAGTTTTGGCACAGCGCCAACAGAGTTTTGAGGAGTTTGGAGCAGCAGTCGGCCAGTCACTGACAAAGCGAAGTGGAGGCAGGATCAACTATCACTGCTAGTGAGTGACCCACTGGCATCAGTCTGCGATATCTCTGCCAGCACCAGTCCGTACGTGTTTCCAGGAACACGTGCGTGGTACAGGTGTAGTCACCACCGGCAGAGCTGCAGACTTTTCATCCCAAACAATAACAACGTACACGCGAGGGACTGCGGACGATAGCTATTTATAGCATTGCAGCGTGTCTTCGCACACGTGTTGCTGACGGTCCTGATTTAACTCGTCTCCTCCCCCCCAGCGTGCACCCCCGTCATCGATGTGCTGGGGGTCGCGAGGGGAGAGCAAATCACAACCGAGAGTGCATCGTGCACCCGTGTATTATTTGCATACACTCTCCACACAGCCTGGCTGTCTATTCGCAGGCTACAGCCCTCGCCATTACCAGATATAATCAGCTGGAAGGCTACTGAAATAGACGGGTTGTCGGCCTCGACTAACAACAAACGACGACCAACGAAGCAGGTCACTTTACATATAGGCCACGCCCGCAAGTCGCTAGCAGCGGTGCGATTGGCTGCGGGAGTGCGCTACCAGAGGGAGGTGAGTTTGTAAACACAGGGAAACCGCTGACGTAAACTTGACGGCGGCGACGTTTCGGCTTCGAGGCTACGCTAGAACCACGTGACCGTACCGTCTACCGTGAGTAAGCCGAGGAGTTACTACAGACGGAGAGCGGGAGAGCCCGAGAGACACACGGCCTACCGCTCCGTGCCTGCTGACGGTCAGCTTCCACCCAGCATGGAGCCCAGCATGAAGCTAGAGGCTGCGGAGGGGGAGGAGTATTTCGAGGCCAACTTGCCCGAGATGGCTTTTGACGACAGCTCGATCAATGACGTGGAATTGCTGCTTGCTCACCGTCAAAGCTTGGAGAGCGGCTCTTTAACTCCGCTGCTCAAGCAGGAGCTTCGCTGCAAAATTCAGTCCCGACGTCTGAACGAGGGCAAGGATGAACTGCTCGTAAAGTTCGACAATCCCCGAAACTGTCAGGTAAATGCTGTGTGACTGTGCAGCGGGCGCGCTAGTCGCACCCGACCTGGGTGCCCAGGTAGGGGAGGGCCAGCGCCAAGTCACGAGGCGGAAACCTGAGGGTGTCCCCCACCCCGCATGTGCTCCTCCACACACATGCCTGTGGTTAGCCAGGGTCAAGGTCGTGAGAGAAACTTCGAGAGCACTTTCTTTCTTCCCACTACATCTCACTCCATATCTTCTGACGTGTTTTTGTCTTTTTATTGTGTGCGCCATTGTTGAAAATTGCTGTGTAGTTTTTTCAAAAGTTTCAATCACAGGCTTCAATCACAGGTACATTGTTGTTTTAAAAAACATCGTTTTCCCGTTCGGTATTAATTTTTATTATAATTTATGTAGCCATTAATCAGACGACAACACGTATGGTAGGCATATGTTCCATAATAGCGATGCATGTTGCTACTTTTCAGTAGGTTGCATGCATAAACAATGTGCTCACACTGAAGTCAGGAAACACACGGCTGCTGTTCAAAAGCAAGACTCCTTGGAGGCAGAATGCTGGGGAGGTTACCTCAGACGACATACATTCTGGTGCACAGATCTGCAACTTTGGGCCGTAGCTCGTCCTCACTGCGATGTAGTTTGCTGGGCAGTACAGTTGCTTGCAACTCTGCGCTGTAGTTTGCTGGGCAGCACAGTTGCTTGCAACTCTGCGCTGTAGTTTGCTGGGCAGTACAGTTCCTCGCAACTCTGCGCTGTAGTTTGCTGGGCAGTACAGTTGCTTGCAACTCTGCGCTGTAGTTTGCTGGGCAGCACAGTTGCTTGCAACTCTGCGCTGTAGTTTGCTGGGCAGCACAGTTGCTTGCAACTCTGCGCTGTAGTTTGCTGGGCAGCACAGTTGCTTGCAACTCTGGGCTGCAGGCTGCCATGACTCTGGGCCTTGGTCTGCATGCAACCGCGGGGCCAGGTTGCGTGATGAGCTCCGTACAGCCGTCTGTGTCGGGCGCTCGTCAGCATTGGCTCGCCCTTTGTGACGTGCAGTAAATGTCGACACTGGCTGTGGCGTCCTGTGGTTTGGGGGCAGTTTTTGGAGATTACCTCATAACCTGCGATATCGACCCATGCGTGCACACGAACTTGTCGACCATCTGGTTTTGCAGCCTTCTGTTCACCGACTCTTCGATTAAGTTCTGACACTTAAAGTAATTTTGCATCGATGAATCAGCTGGGGACTTCTCAGGCGCGAGCTGGGACAATCAGGTTGACGCAGATAGGCAGGCGCCCTTTCCATCCGGAGTTACGTCCTTTCCAACGCGCGCCGAACGTATTTGGCCCCGGGCGTAATTTGGATTTCGCTCCGTCTTGACATGAAGTCTACCTTCCCCCAAGAAAAAAGTCACTGGTGTATGTGGTTGTTAGGTGTGTGTGTTTATAAAGACTGTTCATATACTCTTCATTTGAATGCTTCTGCGACAGCTGCCCATGACACGTGCATGATGTATTTGTAACCGTATTCCGTACTTTTAGTGTAGTTTTGGTGGTATTTTGGTTCTTTGTGTCAAATCTATTTTTGTGGCGGCTCTGTTGGGCACGTGATGAATGTCTATGATTGCTCCATCTGTGTGTGAGATTTGTGTCAGTAGCAACTCTACTCTGTGAAATCGGTGTCGACAGCAACTCTTCTCTAGCTCTGTTAGCTCTGTGCCTGGCGTTTGTTTTCCAAACAGCTTCGTGCTGTGAATGAGATGTTTCCGCACATGCGCGATTTTGAAACTGCTTCAGATGTGTGTATACGATACTGCTCTGGTCTGGGAGTGACATGGTTACCAATACCCGACAATAATGGTTATTTCAATTTTTATTTTTCTTCTTTTTCCCTTTTTTTAAATAGGTTGGTCAGCATGTGACGAATGTTTCCGAAACTGTTGTCTATGTTGCACTCATTTCTGTGACGACTTAGGCACGATGTTTGTTCCTGTGACATATTTGTGTTTTTGTGACAATTTCTACCTGTGACGCATGTTTATATAACGTTTTGTGACGTGTTTCTGCAACACGTCTCTGTGACATGTATCCCTGACACCTCTTATATTTAATGTTTCCGTGTGACATGTTTATGTGACGCCACTGCATGTGACACGTTTGTTACACCTTTGTGACATGTTTCCATGAAAGCTCCGTGTGTGATGTGTTCTGTGACAGCTGTGACGTATGTTTCCGTGACACCTGCATGTGTGTGACGTGTCGTGACAATTCCACACACGACGCATTTCTGTGACAGCTGACGGAGGAGGACATGGAGAGACGGGAACGCAGGCGGGAGCAGAACCGTCGTGCTGCTCAGCGCTTCCGGCAGAAACGGAAGCTGGAGGGCTCCGGCGTCGTGCAGGTAAGCCTCAGCGTGCGCATGCGTGAGTATGCACGTACATGCAAGCTTACGTATGTGCATGCGCAAATGAATGGGTGCATGTGTGTGTATGTGTGTGTGCTCGTTCGCTTGTGTGAGTGCGAATTGTTCGGTTTCAGCCTCTGAATGTGCGAGCGCTTCTGCTGTGCACGTGTGTTCATGGGTGCATGCTTTCAGCTGTGCGCGCGTCATGCTTGCGTGTTCACGGTGGTTAAACATGTCAGTGTCACCAGATGAATCAATGTGGTTTCTCTCGGATGTGTATTCTTTTATACCAGCATTGTGGGATTCTGAATAAGCACACGGGAACTTAAAATAGACTCAAAAAGGAAATAGCAAATAAAGAGAGCTGATTTATATATAATTTTATTGATCAAATTTGAACTTGTATGTGCAAAGGATCCTTGAACCCTTTTTACTCTCCTGCAAGTGTCAGTACTGAAAATAGTCTCTGACAAGGATTTCATTGTTTTTTTTTATAACCAATAACTTGTGTTGGTTTCACTGAAAGATGGCTGCAGAGCTGTCTGTGATTATGTTGGTCAGACCAGATGGTCACTTCCTGGTTATCTGAAATGACTTCACGTAGAGGAAGAAGATTCCACCATGTTGTCTCTCTGCTTGCCGCAGGAGCTTCAGGAGCTGCTACAGATAAACAGCATCCTGCACGCCAGGGTGGTGGAGCTGCAGGAGGAGAAGCAACGGCTGCAGCATGCGCTGGAGGACCACATCGCAGTGTGCGATCATCCCTTCAGCTTCGCAGAGTGTTTCCTGAACATGCCATATGCAGCCCCTCACCCTCCCACCACGCCTCCATGGCGCTCTGGCCCCGTCCCAAGACGCCCGGGCCCTGCTCGGGCCACGCCCATCGACCACACCCCTTGTGCCAGCCCGGGCTGCTGCCCCCTCCCTTGTCAGGTCTGGCACCCCCAGACCCCACTGAGCTGGGCCTTCCCCTCTCAGTGACCACCTGACCGCTCCTTCAAAGGTGTACCACTCCAAGCCTTGGTTTTGGCATTGCCGAAGACGTTGTCCTTGTTGACGTTGGCCTCATTGATCTTGTCCTCAGCCCTTGGCAGACTCAATCTTCAATGTCCGGTATACGGCGTTCCGACAGTTGGACTGCTTTGCTGATTCTTGTCCTGTGGACAAAGCATTGGGTAACTGCACCAGATTCTGCTGGACTTTTGTCGGCTCTGTTTTTTCCTTTGTGCATTATTGCCCTGATGAGCAGAGTGCGATGAAGATGTTTTTCTTTCTCAGAACTTCTGGCTCCATGAAATCAGACTTCCTCCACCTGGTGTTTGGCAGACAACTTTGACTTTGTGCCATCGGTTCAATGTGAGATGACTCGTCTTGCGGGTTTTCAGCTGGGACACTGGCTTCGGCAGCTATGACGAGCACGACAGAAAACAAGGGGAAATTAATCACCTTTCAATTGGCAGCAATCACGATGATTGGGGACCGTCTCCCCCCAAGTGCTGATATAACTCGAGTCATCCAAATGTGTCGTCCATCTACACATGTCCAATGATCTCGTGCAGAAAAACAATTGTGCTCAGTGACCCTGTGCAAAAGTTTGTGAGTGTAAATATGCAAACATTTGAAATCATTAATAGTCATCAAACGTATTGATCTCATATACGTGGAATCAAGAAGCCAAACTTGCTCACCACGAACGCAACTAACTGATTCCATCACAACAGTGTATACATTTGATCATTTTTGTCAACAGAATGCCGAATCGCTTGCAACTTGACAGAAATTTCAGCATGCACATCGTTTGCTCCAGTCTGCATTGTCACTGACAATTTGAGATGTATTAGTGTTTCCTACATGATTACTGGAAGTAGTCACTGACTGCATTGTCATTGACAATTTGAGATGTATTAGTGTTTCCTACATGATTACTGGAAGTAGTCACTGACTGCATTGGTACCAAACTATTGAACTGACTGCATGACTGCAAATGTTACTGTTTTCGCTGTGAACTGTTGACATTGAACAGACACCCGCGCTGCCCATTTAACACACAGCATTCCTGGTGATCATAGGTTAGACATACCGTTCTTTCTGGTGTTGTTGCTGTAAACACTGGCTGTAAGATGGCAGTGAGTTTGGGAGATTAATCATCTGGTTTGCTCATATATTCAGTGGTTTTTCAAAATGGCGCTCACGCGGATATCTGATGTGTTTATCTTTCCTGTGATAGACAAATTCTTTAGATGCTGGATAAAAAGCAATCGAGTGATTTGTGTAAATGGCATCCTTGTTATCATGGAGTTTATTTAGAATTTTTTCTTGAACACACTGTGAGATTTAGCTCCAGTGGAGCGGTGTTGGGACTGACACACTTTCTCCATGATACATTTGTTGGGTAATAGCTGGCAGGTAGATGATGTATTTGCTCACACAGCGTTGATACTTTCATCAGGCTGTTGACGAGGGGGTGACTGCAAGTGGTGTGATGAACGCTGTTGTTGGAGGAAGAGATGCTTCCTGTTTGCGTGTGATTCCATTGAATGGTATCATGTTGGGCAGGATGTTCTAACGGATGTGATAGAAATAAAGGTGTGATTTTTTGGCCTCTGTAAAAGAGATCGATGTTCCTGGACAGCGAGGACAATGTCCTCTTATCTGTGTAGATTAGGTTTGGCTCGCGTCCACTGCAACGCATCACTCTCTGTGGGTGCTCTCACTCTCGCTCACTCTCACCCCCTTGGGACGGAGAGTGACTCCCTTTGGAGAATCCCTCTCCCTTTTTGGAGCTAGTCAGACAGATGTGACATTCCCATGAGAATCCCTCCCTCAAAAGAATGCACTGAAGTCTCGGTGCAATTGAACCATGTCCTTTGTATGCCATTTGATGGAGTTTGAATGTTTCACCCTTCACCTCAGAATGAGTGGGAAGTCCTAATTTTATCATTGTGAGTATATTTTTAGTGCTCCTTTCGGAATGATGGCACTTAAACTACGGTCTAGTGAAAACATGAACGACCTCTGTGAGAAAACACCTCCATATGACCGCTCTCCATGCAAATTCAATGGGGTGAATTGTTTTTCAGGCATTATTTAGCTCATCTGAATGTGGAATTACGACTATTTAAGGTGAACTGACTATCAAATGAACGATTTAAGAGGCGGATACAACAAGAATCCCAAAATCGATACCAGACAAGTCTGCTACAAATTCTCACTCCCACCCCACCCCACCCACCCCACCCCACCCCAGCTTGACTTTACTAATGTGGATTACCAACTCATTCTATTGTGGAGGATCTCATTATTCGCATCGCAGTGACCACAGCATTAATTAATTCATTTATTCATTCACATAGCCTAGAAAGAGCGGTATTAAGAATTTCGTTTTCAGACATGAGTCGCGTCATTTTTCAGCCCAGCAGCCAAAGACGGGTGGCCTGGCGTTTTCTGACGAGGGCTGGTCGTAGTTTAGCCGCGCAGAGTGAGTGACCGCGTACCCAGCCTTCCAGCACCGGAGTCATTTCACTTCTCAAGGTGCCTGCCTGCCTGCACATGTAGACTGGAAGACAACTTTCCACGCACATCCTCACACCCGACCTCCCCGTGCTTTTTGCTGGAAGGTCGGCCGACCATTTTATTGTTCACCTTTTCCCCCATTGTGCTACAAAATATCATGATTCATTCATTGATTCGTAGACTCTATTTACACGAAATAAATTTTTCTTGTCTTACTTTTTGGCTGGCTGTTTTAAATTGTGTTTTCGTCTAGCACAGTGAGGTACATGCCCCAGTTTAGTTACAGTACTTTGTTCATCAAGGAAATTTGATCCGCAGGTGATATCATTATGAGAGCGACAACAGCTACAGGTATTTGAACCGGCTTGCGTGTAATGCTTGTATAACTGCTGTTCAACGTCCAGTCAAGATTCCACGCCTCTCGTATCAGCTGACGCCCAGCTGCAAGACAGACAGAAGTTGCCTCCCTTACATGACGTCAGGGTCCGACTTAGACGGGGGCAGGCTGTGTGCGCAGACACGTCGAAGCTTGTTACAGCGCGTCGAGATAAAAATAGACATGACGGGCCGCTGGGGCGGTGACGTAGGGCGTATCGCATAATCAGGCCGACCTCTGACCCAACGGCTCAGCAGGCAGACGGAGAGAGCAAGCTTGGGGGTACGACCCAACGTGGATCGCCACTGGGTCAAGGAAACAGCGGTCGGCTCCACAAACAATACGTGCATGCAGATGTAAACCGCCGCGGTTCGCACCTCGTCCGCCCATTGGGTGCTGGAACTTGTAGTTACGTCGCCGACCCGAGCAGAGCCTGTCCTGTTGTTGCCAGCAGAACACACGCCAGCTTTTCACAACTTCACCAGGAGTACTGCTCTGCCCTGATTCTTGTCACCAGTCGCTCGTAGCGGCTATGCCACGATTTGTGACAGCTTCGGTCGAAATGATCCACAGGTGCCAGGCAGCAAAGGCGAGGAAAGCAATATGAAATTAACGGAGTTAAGTAAGCAGTCCAAAATACCCGATATTGAGTACCCTAACTAGTAATGCAGTGAGAAATTCTGAGGAGGAAACATTGATAACTTCGATAATAATCGTCCGTCAAATTGATGCATGTCATCTGCATCTGTGATGTATGTGCATCCGGCGTCATACGAACATACACGTACACGTACACAAATACACGCGTGTTCACACGCACTCTGGCGCGCAAGCACTCGGCAGGCATGCACGTAAGCAAGTATGCAGAGAGAGAGAGAGAGAGAGAGAGAGAGAGAGAGAGAGAGACGAGAGAGACAGAGAGAGACAGAGAGAGACAGAGAGACAGAGAGAGACAGAGAGAGACAGAGAGAGACAGAGAGACAGAGAGAGACAGAGAGAGACAGAGAGAGACAGAGAGAGAGAGAGGGGGGGGGGCGGGGTAAGAGGTACACACACATATACACACTTGCACACACACGCGCGCGCGCGCACACACACACATACACACAGACGGGAGAGAGAGAGAGAGAGAGAGAGAGAGAGAGAGAGAGAGAGAGAGGGAGAGCGAGAGAGAGAGAGAGAGAGAGAGAGAGAGAGAGGGAGGTGGGGGTTAGGTGGGGTGGCCTGAAGGACGGACGGACGGACAGAGATGCACACGAGAAGAAGACATTGCCACGCAAGCACCAGAGAGGAGCCGTTATGTGTTGCCGAGGAGACAGGGCTGCTGTTTCGCTGTTGAGATAAGGCTGGGTTCATAGTGTGAATGGCAGAGTGTGAATGGTAGAGTGTGAATGACATAGTGTGAATGGCAGAGTGTGAATGGTAGAGTGTGAATGGTAGAGTGTGAATGGCAGAGTGTGAATGACATAGTGTGAATGGTGTAGAGTGTGAATGACTTGCAAGACGTGGACAGGGACGCAATCGATCAGTAACGCAAGACAGTGGTCATCAGGGCTGCCCTCTCCGTGAGTCACTGCAGAGAGAGTTTATAAGACGTGACGTATTTGTCCTCTGAATGACAAAGTCTGGCAATACAGTGGTCATCAGGGCTGCCCTCTCCGTGAGTCACTGCAGAGAGAGTTTATAAGACGTGACGTATTTGTCCTCTGAATGACAAAGTCTGGCAGAAGTGCATCGATTGGTGGGAACTGCTCTGAGGGAATTAGTCTGCGTGATGGACGTTTGGGTTTCGATCCCCTGTCGATCGTCATTTGTTGTGTATGAAACAGGAATTTTTTCCTTCTTCGTTCTTCCGAAGAGAACCACCATTTCCAAATTTAGCTTTTCTGATATAAAGAACAAAATACTCTCATGAGTATAAAAAAGATGCTTGTCCCCCGGCACAATATGTTTTCATTATCACTACGACAGTGTTTGAGGCATACTGACTTGAATGACATGGTATGGTTTTCCTTATGTCTACAGTATATGGTCAAAAAAGTATCAATAAAAATGATTTGGAAACTATATAAACGCCCCTGGAGATATATGTTTTTCTTTCTGTAAGTATGTTTGTTTTAAAGTTAGGTTGTCTACACCGGTGTTTCAGATGGCCAAGTTGATCCGCAAAATACCCATATGCAGTTCATAGCGTACATTCGCTTTAAAACCCTTCGTAGGATGTGTGCTGTTCACAGCGTACATTCGCTAAAAAAAACCTTCATAGTATGTACTCTATTTATAGTGTACATTCGCTTTAAAACCCTTCATAGTATGTGTGCTGTTCACAGCGTACATTCACTTTGAAACACCTCATAATATGTGTGCAGTTCATTGCTTACAATGTTACATTCACTTTAAAACCCTTCATAGTGTGTGCGCACTTTATAGCGTACATTCGTTTTATAACACCCCATAATATGTGTGCAATTCATAGCCTACATTCACCTTAAAATACTTCACACCGTGTGTGCAATTCATAGCGTACATTCGCTTTAAAAAACCTCATAACATGTGTGCAGTTCACTGCGTACATTTGCTTTATAACACCTCATAATATGTGTGCAATTCATAGCGTACATTCGCTTTGAAACACCTCATAACATGTGTGCAGTTCACTGCGTACATTTGCTTTATAACACCTCATAATATGTGTGCAATTCATAGCGTACATTCGCTTTAAAAAACCTCATAACATGTGTGCAGTTCACTGCGTACATTTGCTTTATAACACCTCATAATATGTGTGCAATTCATAGCGTACATTCGCTTTAAAAAACCTCATAACATGTGTGCAGTTCACTGCGTACATTTGCTTTATAACACCTCATAATATGTGTGCAATTCATAGCGTACATTCGCTTTAAAAAATCTCATAACATGTGTGCAGTTCACTGCGTACATTTGCTTTATAACACCTCATAATATGTGTGCGGTTTATTGCGTACAGTCACCTTAAAATACTTCGCACCGTGTGTGCAATTCATAGCGTACATTCATATACTCCTATCAGAGTTCTAGGCTAACCAATCCCACAGAAAATATCAACAGTGAAATGTCGGCCCCAGCCGTCCATCTGCCCAGTGGAGCGGTCAAGAGAAACCAAACTCTAAGAATGATGATAACAATCGACGAGATCTATGGATATCTGGAACAGGTTGATCAAGAGTGCCGATGCTCAGCAAGTAAAGTGTACAGTGAATCTAGATCCAGATTCGGACGAATCGTCAATCCCTAAAACACTTCCTTCCCTTGTACCTTCGCCCTGCAGTCTCAAAACATGTACCCGTGGTTAACTTTCTGTCTGCAAACTGTCTATGCTGTGTGTGTGTGTGTGTGTGACGCACGCGCACAAACACATACACACGCGCACGCACACACACACACGCACGCACTCACACACGCGCACACACACAGCATAGACAGTTTGCAGACAGAAAGTTAACCACGGGTACATGTTTTGAGACTGCAGGGCGAAGGTACAAGGGAAGGAAGTGTTTTAGGGATTGACGATTCGTCCGAATCTGGATCTAGATTCACTGTACACTTTACTTGCTGAGCATCGGCACTCTTGATCAACCTGTTCCAGATATCCATAGATCTCGTCGATTGTTATCATCATTCTTAGAGTTTGGTTTCTCTTGACCGCTCCACTGGGCAGATGGACGGCTGGGGCCGACATTTCACTGTTGATATTTTCTGTGGGATTGGTTAGCCTAGAACTCTGATAGGAGTATATGAATGTACGCTATGAATTGCACACACGGTGCGAAGTATTTTAAGGTGACTGTACGCAATAAACCGCACACATATTATGAGGTGTTATAAAGCAAATGTACGCAGTGAACTGCACACATGTTATGAGATTTTTTAAAGCGAATGTACGCTATGAATTGCACACATATTATGAGGTGTTATAAAGCAAATGTACGCAGTGAACTGCACACATGTTATGAGGTTTTTTAAAGCGAATGTACGCTATGAATTGCACACATATTATGAGGTGTTATAAAGCAAATGTACGCAGTGAACTGCACACATGTTATGAGGTTTTTTAAAGCGAATGTACGCTATGAATTGCACACATATTATGAGGTGTTATAAAGCAAATGTACGCAGTGAACTGCACACATGTTATGAGGTGTTTCAAAGCGAATGTACGCTATGAATTGCACACATATTATGAGGTGTTATAAAGCAAATGTACGCAGTGAACTGCACACATGTTATGAGGTTTTTTAAAGCGAATGTACGCTATGAATTGCACACACGGTGTGAAGTATTTTAAGGTGAATGTAGGCTATGAATTGCACACATATTATGGGGTGTTATAAAACGAATGTACGCTATAAAGTGCGCACACACTATGAAGGGTTTTAAAGTGAATGTAACATTGTAAGCAATGAACTGCACACATATTATGAGGTGTTTCAAAGTGAATGTACGCTGTGAACAGCACACATACTATGAAGGGTTTTAAAGCGAATGTACACTATAAATAGAGTACATACTATGAAGGTTTTTTTTAGCGAATGTACGCTGTGAACAGCACACATCCTACGAAGGGTTTTAAAGCGAATGTACGCTATGAACTGCATATGGGTATTTTGCGGATCAACTTGGCCATCTGAAACACCGGTGTAGACAACCTAACTTTAAAACAAACATACTTACAGAAAGAAAAACATATATCTCCAGGGGCGTTTATATAGTTTCCAAATCATTTTTATTGATACTTTTTTGACCATATACTGTAGACATAAGGAAAACCATACCATGTCATTCAAGTCAGTATGCCTCAAACACTGTCGTAGTGATAATGAAAACATATTGTGCCGGGGGACAAGCATCTTTTTTATACTCATGAGAGTATTTTGTTCTTTATATCAGAAAAGCTAAATTTGGAAATGGTGGTTCTCTTCGGAAGAACGAAGAAGGAAAAAATTCCTGTTTCATACACAACAAATGACGATCGACAGGGGATCGAAACCCAAACGTCCATCACGCAGACTAATTCCCTCAGAGCAGTTCCCACCAATCGATGCACTTCTGCCAGACTTTGTCATTCAGAGGACAAATACGTCACGTCTTATAAACTCTCTCTGCAGTGACTCACGGAGAGGGCAGCCCTGATGACCACTGTATTGCCAGACTTTGTCATTCAGAGGACAAATACGTCACGTCTTATAAACTCTCTCTGCAGTGACTCACGGAGAGGGCAGCCCTGATGACCACTGTCTTGCGTTACTGATCGATTGCGTCCCTGTCCACGTCTTGCAAGTCATTCACACTCTACACCATTCACACTATGTCATTCACACTCTGCCATTCACACTCTACCATTCACACTCTACCATTCACACTCTGCCATTCACACTATGTCATTCACACTCTACCATTCACACTCTGCCATTCACACTCTATGAACCCAGCCTTATCTCAACAGCGAAACAGCAGCCCTGTCTCCTCGGCAACACATAACGGCTCCTCTCTGGTGCTTGCGTGGCAATGTCTTCTTCTCGTGTGCATCTCTGTCCGTCCGTCCGTCCTTCAGGCCACCCCACCTAACCCCCACCTCCCTCTCTCTCTCTCTCTCTCTCTCTCTCTCTCTCGCTCTCCCTCTCTCTCTCTCTCTCTCTCTCTCTCTCTCTCTCTCTCTCTCCCGTCTGTGTGTATGTGTGTGTGTGCGCGCGCGCGCGTGTGTGTGCAAGTGTGTATATGTGTGTGTACCTCTTACCCCGCCCCCCCCCCTCTCTCTCTCTCTGTCTCTCTCTGTCTCTCTCTGTCTCTCTCTGTCTCTCTGTCTCTCTCTGTCTCTCTCTGTCTCTCTCTGTCTCTCTGTCTCTCTCTCTCTCTCTCTCTCTCTCTCTCTCTCTCTCTCTCTCTCTCTCTCTCTCTCTCTCTCTCTGCATACTTGCTTACGTGCATGCCTGCCGAGTGCTTGCGCGCCAGAGTGCGTGTGAACACGCGTGTATTTGTGTACGTGTACGTGTATGTTCGTATGACGCCGGATGCACATACATCACAGATGCAGATGACATGCATCAATTTGACGGACGATTATTATCGAAGTTATCAATGTTTCCTCCTCAGAATTTCTCACTGCATTACTAGTTAGGGTACTCAATATCGGGTATTTTGGACTGCTTACTTAACTCCGTTAATTTCATATTGCTTTCCTCGCCTTTGCTGCCTGGCACCTGTGGATCATTTCGACCGAAGCTGTCACAAATCGTGGCATAGCCGCTACGAGCGACTGGTGACAAGAATCAGGGCAGAGCAGTACTCCTGGTGAAGTTGTGAAAAGCTGGCGTGTGTTCTGCTGGCAACAACAGGACAGGCTCTGCTCGGGTCGGCGACGTAACTACAAGTTCCAGCACCCAATGGGCGGACGAGGTGCGAACCGCGGCGGTTTACATCTGCATGCACGTATTGTTTGTGGAGCCGACCGCTGTTTCCTTGACCCAGTGGCGATCCACGTTGGGTCGTACCCCCAAGCTTGCTCTCTCCGTCTGCCTGCTGAGCCGTTGGGTCAGAGGTCGGCCTGATTATGCGATACGCCCTACGTCACCGCCCCAGCGGCCCGTCATGTCTATTTTTATCTCGACGCGCTGTAACAAGCTTCGACGTGTCTGCGCACACAGCCTGCCCCCGTCTAAGTCGGACCCTGACGTCATGTAAGGGAGGCAACTTCTGTCTGTCTTGCAGCTGGGCGTCAGCTGATACGAGAGGCGTGGAATCTTGACTGGACGTTGAACAGCAGTTATACAAGCATTACACGCAAGCCGGTTCAAATACCTGTAGCTGTTGTCGCTCTCATAATGATATCACCTGCGGATCAAATTTCCTTGATGAACAAAGTACTGTAACTAAACTGGGGCATGTACCTCACTGTGCTAGACGAAAACACAATTTAAAACAGCCAGCCAAAAAGTAAGACAAGAAAAATTTATTTCGTGTAAATAGAGTCTACGAATCAATGAATGAATCATGATATTTTGTAGCACAATGGGGGAAAAGGTGAACAATAAAATGGTCGGCCGACCTTCCAGCAAAAAGCACGGGGAGGTCGGGTGTGAGGATGTGCGTGGAAAGTTGTCTTCCAGTCTACATGTGCAGGCAGGCAGGCACCTTGAGAAGTGAAATGACTCCGGTGCTGGAAGGCTGGGTACGCGGTCACTCACTCTGCGCGGCTAAACTACGACCAGCCCTCGTCAGAAAACGCCAGGCCACCCGTCTTTGGCTGCTGGGCTGAAAAATGACGCGACTCATGTCTGAAAACGAAATTCTTAATACCGCTCTTTCTAGGCTATGTGAATGAATAAATGAATTAATTAATGCTGTGGTCACTGCGATGCGAATAATGAGATCCTCCACAATAGAATGAGTTGGTAATCCACATTAGTAAAGTCAAGCTGGGGTGGGGTGGGGTGGGTGGGGTGGGGTGGGAGTGAGAATTTGTAGCAGACTTGTCTGGTATCGATTTTGGGATTCTTGTTGTATCCGCCTCTTAAATCGTTCATTTGATAGTCAGTTCACCTTAAATAGTCGTAATTCCACATTCAGATGAGCTAAATAATGCCTGAAAAACAATTCACCCCATTGAATTTGCATGGAGAGCGGTCATATGGAGGTGTTTTCTCACAGAGGTCGTTCATGTTTTCACTAGACCGTAGTTTAAGTGCCATCATTCCGAAAGGAGCACTAAAAATATACTCACAATGATAAAATTAGGACTTCCCACTCATTCTGAGGTGAAGGGTGAAACATTCAAACTCCATCAAATGGCATACAAAGGACATGGTTCAATTGCACCGAGACTTCAGTGCATTCTTTTGAGGGAGGGATTCTCATGGGAATGTCACATCTGTCTGACTAGCTCCAAAAAGGGAGAGGGATTCTCCAAAGGGAGTCACTCTCCGTCCCAAGGGGGTGAGAGTGAGCGAGAGTGAGAGCACCCACAGAGAGTGATGCGTTGCAGTGGACGCGAGCCAAACCTAATCTACACAGATAAGAGGACATTGTCCTCGCTGTCCAGGAACATCGATCTCTTTTACAGAGGCCAAAAAATCACACCTTTATTTCTATCACATCCGTTAGAACATCCTGCCCAACATGATACCATTCAATGGAATCACACGCAAACAGGAAGCATCTCTTCCTCCAACAACAGCGTTCATCACATCACTTGCAGTCACCCCCTCGTCAACAGCCTGATGAAAGTATCAAGGCTGTGTGAGCAAATACATC
This sequence comes from Theodoxus fluviatilis, assembly GCA_034096865.1. Taxonomy (NCBI): domain Eukaryota; kingdom Metazoa; phylum Mollusca; class Gastropoda; order Cycloneritida; family Neritidae; genus Theodoxus; species Theodoxus fluviatilis. Next base: position 26,541 of record JAWQFJ010004898.1, read on the forward strand.
ATCTACCTGCCAGCTATTACCCAACAAATGTATCATGGAGAAAGTGTGTCAGTCCCAACACCGCTCCACTGGAGCTAAATCTCACAGTGTGTTCAAGAAAAAATTCTAAATAAACTCCATGATAACAAGGATGCCATTTACACAAATCACTAGATTGCTTTTTATCCAGCATCTAAAGAATTTGTCTATCACAGGAAAGATAAACACATCAGATATCCGCGTGAGCGCCATTTTGAAAAACCACTGAATATATGAGCAAACCAGATGATTAATCTCCCAAACTCACTGCCATCTTACAGCCAGTGTTTACAGCAACAACACCAGAAAGAACGGTATGTCTAACCTATGATCACCAGGAATGCTGTGTGTTAAATGGGCAGCGCGGGTGTCTGTTCAATGTCAACAGTTCACAGCGAAAACAGTAACATTTGCAGTCATGCAGTCAGTTCAATAGTTTGGTACCAATGCAGTCAGTGACTACTTCCAGTAATCATGTAGGAAACACTAATACATCTCAAATTGTCAATGACAATGCAGTCAGTGACTACTTCCAGTAATCATGTAGGAAACACTAATACATCTCAAATTGTCAGTGACAATGCAGACTGGAGCAAACGATGTGCATGCTGAAATTTCTGTCAAGTTGCAAGCGATTCGGCATTCTGTTGACAAAAATGATCAAATGTATACACTGTTGTGATGGAATCAGTTAGTTGCGTTCGTGGTGAGCAAGTTTGGCTTCTTGATTCCACGTATATGAGATCAATACGTTTGATGACTATTAATGATTTCAAATGTTTGCATATTTACACTCACAAACTTTTGCACAGGGTCACTGAGCACAATTGTTTTTCTGCACGAGATCATTGGACATGTGTAGATGGACGACACATTTGGATGACTCGAGTTATATCAGCACTTGGGGGGAGACGGTCCCCAATCATCGTGATTGCTGCCAATTGAAAGGTGATTAATTTCCCCTTGTTTTCTGTCGTGCTCGTCATAGCTGCCGAAGCCAGTGTCCCAGCTGAAAACCCGCAAGACGAGTCATCTCACATTGAACCGATGGCACAAAGTCAAAGTTGTCTGCCAAACACCAGGTGGAGGAAGTCTGATTTCATGGAGCCAGAAGTTCTGAGAAAGAAAAACATCTTCATCGCACTCTGCTCATCAGGGCAATAATGCACAAAGGAAAAAACAGAGCCGACAAAAGTCCAGCAGAATCTGGTGCAGTTACCCAATGCTTTGTCCACAGGACAAGAATCAGCAAAGCAGTCCAACTGTCGGAACGCCGTATACCGGACATTGAAGATTGAGTCTGCCAAGGGCTGAGGACAAGATCAATGAGGCCAACGTCAACAAGGACAACGTCTTCGGCAATGCCAAAACCAAGGCTTGGAGTGGTACACCTTTGAAGGAGCGGTCAGGTGGTCACTGAGAGGGGAAGGCCCAGCTCAGTGGGGTCTGGGGGGGGGGGGCCAGACCTGACAAGGGAGGGGGCAGCAGCCCGGGCTGGCACAAGGGGTGTGGTCGATGGGCGTGGCCCGAGCAGGGCCCGGGCGTCTTGGGACGGGGCCAGAGCGCCATGGAGGCGTGGTGGGAGGGTGAGGGGCTGCATATGGCATGTTCAGGAAACACTCTGCGAAGCTGAAGGGATGATCGCACACTGCGATGTGGTCCTCCAGCGCATGCTGCAGCCGTTGCTTCTCCTCCTGCAGCTCCACCACCCTGGCGTGCAGGATGCTGTTTATCTGTAGCAGCTCCTGAAGCTCCTGCGGCAAGCAGAGAGACAACATGGTGGAATCTTCTTCCTCTACGTGAAGTCATTTCAGATAACCAGGAAGTGACCATCTGGTCTGACCAACATAATCACAGACAGCTCTGCAGCCATCTTTCAGTGAAACCAACACAAGTTATTGGTTATAAAAAAAAAACAATGAAATCCTTGTCAGAGACTATTTTCAGTACTGACACTTGCAGGAGAGTAAAAAGGGTTCAAGGATCCTTTGCACATACAAGTTCAAATTTGATCAATAAAATTATATATAAATCAGCTCTCTTTATTTGCTATTTCCTTTTTGAGTCTATTTTAAGTTCCCGTGTGCTTATTCAGAATCCCACAATGCTGGTATAAAAGAATACACATCCGAGAGAAACCACATTGATTCATCTGGTGACACTGACATGTTTAACCACCGTGAACACGCAAGCATGACGCGCGCACAGCTGAAAGCATGCACCCATGAACACACGTGCACAGCAGAAGCGCTCGCACATTCAGAGGCTGAAACCGAACAATTCGCACTCACACAAGCGAACGAGCACACACACATACACACACATGCACCCATTCATTTGCGCATGCACATACGTAAGCTTGCATGTACGTGCATACTCACGCATGCGCACGCTGAGGCTTACCTGCACGACGCCGGAGCCCTCCAGCTTCCGTTTCTGCCGGAAGCGCTGAGCAGCACGACGGTTCTGCTCCCGCCTGCGTTCCCGTCTCTCCATGTCCTCCTCCGTCAGCTGTCACAGAAATGCGTCGTGTGTGGAATTGTCACGACACGTCACACACATGCAGGTGTCACGGAAACATACGTCACAGCTGTCACAGAACACATCACACACGGAGCTTTCATGGAAACATGTCACAAAGGTGTAACAAACGTGTCACATGCAGTGGCGTCACATAAACATGTCACACGGAAACATTAAATATAAGAGGTGTCAGGGATACATGTCACAGAGACGTGTTGCAGAAACACGTCACAAAACGTTATATAAACATGCGTCACAGGTAGAAATTGTCACAAAAACACAAATATGTCACAGGAACAAACATCGTGCCTAAGTCGTCACAGAAATGAGTGCAACATAGACAACAGTTTCGGAAACATTCGTCACATGCTGACCAACCTATTTAAAAAAAGGGAAAAAGAAAAATAATAAAAATTGAAATAACCATTATTGTCGGGTATTGGTAACCATGTCACTCCCAGACCAGAGCAGTATCGGATACACACATCTGAAGCAGTTTCAAAATCGCGCATGTGCGGAAACATCTCATTCACAGCACGAAGCTGTTTGGAAAACAAACGCCAGGCACAGAGCTAACAGAGCTAGAGAAGAGTTGCTGTCGACACCGATTTCACAGAGTAGAGTTGCTACTGACACAAATCTCACACACAGATGGAGCAATCATAGACATTCATCACGTGCCCAACAGAGCCGCCACAAAAATAGATTTGACACAAAGAACCAAAATACCACCAAAACTACACTAAAAGTACGGAATACGGTTACAAATACATCATGCACGTGTCATGGGCAGCTGTCGCAGAAGCATTCAAATGAAGAGTATATGAACAGTCTTTATAAACACACACACCTAACAACCACATACACCAGTGACTTTTTTCTTGGGGGAAGGTAGACTTCATGTCAAGACGGAGCGAAATCCAAATTACGCCCGGGGCCAAATACGTTCGGCGCGCGTTGGAAAGGACGTAACTCCGGATGGAAAGGGCGCCTGCCTATCTGCGTCAACCTGATTGTCCCAGCTCGCGCCTGAGAAGTCCCCAGCTGATTCATCGATGCAAAATTACTTTAAGTGTCAGAACTTAATCGAAGAGTCGGTGAACAGAAGGCTGCAAAACCAGATGGTCGACAAGTTCGTGTGCACGCATGGGTCGATATCGCAGATTATGAGGTAATCTCCAAAAACTGCCCCCAAACCACAGGACGCCACAGCCAGTGTCGACATTTACTGCACGTCACAAAGGGCGACCCAATGCTGACGAGCGCCCGACACAGACGGCTGTACGGAGCTCATCACGCAACCTGGCCCCGCGATTGCATGCAGACCAAGGCCCAGAGTCATGGCAGCCTGCAGCCCAGAGTTGCAAGCAACTGTGCTGCCCAGCAAACTACAGCGCAGAGTTGCAAGCAACTGTGCTGCCCAGCAAACTACAGCGCAGAGTTGCAAGCAACTGTGCTGCCCAGCAAACTACAGCGCAGAGTTGCAAGCAACTGTACTGCCCAGCAAACTACAGCGCAGAGTTGCGAGGAACTGTACTGCCCAGCAAACTACAGCGCAGAGTTGCAAGCAACTGTGCTGCCCAGCAAACTACAGCGCAGAGTTGCAAGCAACTGTACTGCCCAGCAAACTACATCGCAGTGAGGACGAGCTACGGCCCAAAGTTGCAGATCTGTGCACCAGAATGTATGTCGTCTGAGGTAACCTCCCCAGCATTCTGCCTCCAAGGAGTCTTGCTTTTGAACAGCAGCCGTGTGTTTCCTGACTTCAGTGTGAGCACATTGTTTATGCATGCAACCTACTGAAAAGTAGCAACATGCATCGCTATTATGGAACATATGCCTACCATACGTGTTGTCGTCTGATTAATGGCTACATAAATTATAATAAAAATTAATACCGAACGGGAAAACGATGTTTTTTAAAACAACAATGTACCTGTGATTGAAGCCTGTGATTGAAACTTTTGAAAAAACTACACAGCAATTTTCAACAATGGCGCACACAATAAAAAGACAAAAACACGTCAGAAGATATGGAGTGAGATGTAGTGGGAAGAAAGAAAGTGCTCTCGAAGTTTCTCTCACGACCTTGACCCTGGCTAACCACAGGCATGTGTGTGGAGGAGCACATGCGGGGTGGGGGACACCCTCAGGTTTCCGCCTCGTGACTTGGCGCTGGCCCTCCCCTACCTGGGCACCCAGGTCGGGTGCGACTAGCGCGCCCGCTGCACAGTCACACAGCATTTACCTGACAGTTTCGGGGATTGTCGAACTTTACGAGCAGTTCATCCTTGCCCTCGTTCAGACGTCGGGACTGAATTTTGCAGCGAAGCTCCTGCTTGAGCAGCGGAGTTAAAGAGCCGCTCTCCAAGCTTTGACGGTGAGCAAGCAGCAATTCCACGTCATTGATCGAGCTGTCGTCAAAAGCCATCTCGGGCAAGTTGGCCTCGAAATACTCCTCCCCCTCCGCAGCCTCTAGCTTCATGCTGGGCTCCATGCTGGGTGGAAGCTGACCGTCAGCAGGCACGGAGCGGTAGGCCGTGTGTCTCTCGGGCTCTCCCGCTCTCCGTCTGTAGTAACTCCTCGGCTTACTCACGGTAGACGGTACGGTCACGTGGTTCTAGCGTAGCCTCGAAGCCGAAACGTCGCCGCCGTCAAGTTTACGTCAGCGGTTTCCCTGTGTTTACAAACTCACCTCCCTCTGGTAGCGCACTCCCGCAGCCAATCGCACCGCTGCTAGCGACTTGCGGGCGTGGCCTATATGTAAAGTGACCTGCTT
>JAWQFJ010004899.1:0-2500 GCA_034096865.1 Theodoxus fluviatilis
GAGAAAGCCTTTTCACAAACTGTACATTTGAAAGGCTTGGATCCTGTGTGGGTTCGCTCATGCTGATGTAAAGTACTGGACTGAGAGAAAGCCTTTTCACAAACTGTACATTTGAACGGCTTGGATCCTGTGTGGGTTCGTTCATGCCTACGTAAATTGCTGGACTGAGAGTAAACCTTTTCACAAACTGTACATTTGAAAGGTTGGATCCTGTGTGGATTCGTGCATGCCTACGTAAATTACTGAACTGAGTGAAAGCCTTTTCACAAACTGTACATATGAAAAGTTTGGACTCTTTGTTGCTTTGTTTATGTAAGCGTAAATGACGTGATCTCAAGGAAGCAGAAACTGTTCCTTGCATGGATTCACTCTGTGCCTTTTTGTGCTTTGATGGAGCTGAAGAGTCCTTCAGTTCTTCCTTGGAAGCCTTTGTCAACGTATTTTCTTTCCCACCAATTGGTACGTCCCGTTTAGTTGTAGCACGAAAAGCGCTCGGAACTGAAGCGTTATCAGAAGGAAGCGAATCATCAAAAACGGTGACAATGTTACTTGGAGTCGCACATTCAACAGTAAATGTGACTTTTGGAATCAGACCATTCTGGAATACAGCTGTAATGCTCGAAGAAGTTGTTTGTGACTCAGAACTACCCTGATCTTTGCAGTTTGAACTTTCCCTAACAGTGTTGCAGTCAAGCAAACTTTGATCGGAGTTTTTTTTGCGCTCATAGTCACAGTCCACACCTTGGTTATAAGTACCGTCCGCAGACTCAGATGCGCATTTTAAATTACGTGCCTCGACTGTAGACAGTGATGCATCCTGGAAGAAAAAAATTGGAATTAACTCACACACAAGTATCTTTCTTCAACACTGCAAAGCATTATTTTAAAATGAAACTAAAATTACGAACCACCGAACCAAATTAACGGATGGTTTTGAAAAGGGTTTTCGCCGTTTCCATTAACTGACAAATAACCGGCATGCACACACAGCTTGCTACAGTGTCATTGCTGACATGTGACCATGTTACTGCTCCTTAAATACAATAACAACGAAACTGTGGAGGACAAGCTAAGAAATATAAAAAGAGAAAACTTTACTATTTTAAGTAAACCTGTGGAGGTCAGAATGGTCCGCAGCTGCAGTGTGTGCATGATGTGGAGAAATCCTTTTTAAAGGAAAAATGTGAAGTTTTTTAAAAGAAACATATTATCAATTAAAATATATTCAGTACACGTTTTGTTTGAAAGGTTTCTTTCTCTCTCTCTTTCTCGTTTTAATAGAAAAATTAATGCTTTAACCCAATTTGTTGCCTCGCTTTCGGCAATGCACGACAAAAGATATTCGCGTGACTTATATTTTGTGACGTATTGGAACCTACTTCGAAATCGTATCATTGTCCATTGATCAGAAAGCGTCTCATAAACAAGTTATTTTGCAGTGGTCAGTATTTTCAAGTATGCTGTTGTATTCGAGAAAATGTAATCAAATATCACATTTTAAACGCCTCTAACTGAGCACAATTTCTTTAGCATGAAAGGAACGTCGATGTAGAGATTGTACGCAGTAAATGAATCTACTCGATGATGACGACTATTCTTACCTGCACAGGGACAGAGAGAAAGAGAGAGAGAGAGAGAGAGAGAGAGAGAGAGAGAGAGAGAGAGAGTCGTATGCAGATGCGCTTGCATGTAGATAATTCGATTTGTCGGGGCTGCCAGTGTAACGATTGACTCACCTGTCTGTGCTGCAAAATACTCAACACTGTATCACATGCTAACAGTCGAAAAATTCAACAATGATAACATATTTCAGTCCTTTTCTTTTACGAAAAGGAATTGGATTAGTACACTTATGACCCACCTGGACAGACAGAGGATTCATCATGGAATATGTTGTGTTCAAAGACGCCTTTGTGTTCTGGCTACTGACGTCCTTCTCCGTGACTCTGGTTGCCCCTGTCTCTTCAGGAAAAGCTCCATGTGAACCTGAGGCTACCTGGGGTATTATGTTTGAATTGTCTGAGGGCAATATGCACTCGTCTCTTTGAGGACTTGGACCAGAGTACGTGTGCGGTGAAGAGTTCGTCTCATCAGGTTCAGCTGAAGCTTCAGGAGGTGGAGCTGGTGTCTGGCCTGTGTTTACCACGTCAGTGTCTTCCCAGGGACGGAAAAATCGGAACGACATTGTGAGAAGATGGGTTGTGCAAGCTAGCAATGGCTGGACATAAAGAGCTGATGCAGGAAATGAGTCGATTCCTTTGAGGAAATGCCGATTCAGAAATATCGTTTCTGGTTAGAAGTCCTTCACTGATTGGAGTCTGCCTACAAATACACAAAACATATAAAACATGAAGCACTCTATATGTTTAAGGGCAAAATAGGAATGAACATTCACCGCCTGTGATTGGCGTCTGCTAGCATTTGTTTCTGCTTTTACTTATTGCCTCGAGTCGCCCATGAGTACTTATAATACTTTTGGGGGAAGGGGGGGGGGGATGGC
>JAWQFJ010004899.1:7500-25649 GCA_034096865.1 Theodoxus fluviatilis
ATTTACAAGCATACACAATTACAAGTATGATGAAGTACTTACCTGAATCGACATATATGTGAAATATACAGGCACTGAAAAACCAACAAATAAACAGAGGAATAGGTCAACATTAAAAGAATTGACTTTCTTTCAGAGAAAGTATGTTTTGGTGGCTTTTTACACAGAAAGACTCTCTATTAAAAAAGATGCTTGTCATTACTCTGTTTCTTCCGTTTGCTTTCTTACAGACTGGAATAGTCATATAAACAATGAGAGATTGTGAAAACATGGCACTTCCAACAGCACAGCAATGTTAACACAAGCAGACACGGGCACACCACCTCATTCTCACGGTCACTGCGCTGCTGGCCTTACATAGATAGAAAAAAGTGTTCTAAAGTGCACATCTCACCTTATTGTGTTCTTTCAAGCAATGTACAAGAAAAGAAATTTCATATAAACATATTAAAAATAATATCATCATATACATCATAATACAAAAAAGGAATAAAATGGTCACATAAACACAGTCATGGAAGTTCAAGGAAAGGGGCAATACAGAATGAAAGCAGAATCACTGTCCTGGCAGCTACAAAGCCTTTCCTGGCAGCAATGAAGTGGAGGAACTGTCAGAGAAGATCCATGTCCCACACCACCACTCTCTTGTCCTGCTAGGCACCTTGGAAGGCAGCAGAGGCAGATGCAGGCAAAGAAAGGCCTGCCTGACAGCGTAAATAGTAGACTTCACTCGATGTTCCAAAACCGCTGACAGTTTTGAGAGAGATGTGAACAAAGTGTAGAAATGGCGTCGGCATCTGCCGGGTTACTCCGACCAAAACAGGTCTCAAAAAACGTAAGCCATTACTGACAGCTACATTAGAACTCTTCCCTGGGTCAGGATGAGTGCCAGTAAATCCATTTTTGCATTACACCTATTCGTGCAGCTAAGCCAAATAACACTTCAAATAGCAATAAAATGTACTTTTTTAACACAAGAAAAGGTGTGTGAGTGTAAGGGGGGGTGAGGGGTTTGCACGTGTGTGTCCCTGTGTAGGAAATGAGGGAGGTGGATGGTGCGGGAGAAGCAGGATGAGTGGGTGCGAGTTGAGGACAAAAAGACGCAGAGCATTATAAAGAGAGCAGTGAGTTTTTCTGACACGAACAATAGGCACACGGTGTGCAAAATACAGAGCACTTTACATTTACATGAAATTTACACACGTAAATATTGCTCAAATGAAATAGTTAACAAAACCGTGTAAGAGCAACATAAAAACCCTCTAATGACTTGTCTGTACTTTACCAAATTGCATCTGCAGCATTTCAAATATCAACACAACCAATAGACATGGCAATTGGCAGCTTTCATTAATGTATTGTACCTGATGTAAATTCCTAATGCTAATGCTACACATGAACTACAATTAGATATCAGGCCCAGCAACTTTCAAACACGCGCCTAAAATTTCAGCATTTTCAAATAAAAGATATTACCTACAAAACTACAAGAAAAGCACAATGCAAATACTAGCAAGTGCACACACAAATCATTATATTACATCTTGAATCAAACATTACAATGCAGTGACTCGGGGCATCTGTGTGAGGACCACACCAAGGTAACATACTTCACGTCAAAGGATAAGTAGCCTCAAAGTGTTGTGTGCTGGATGTATCTTTTCCCAATTTAAATGGGATAATTGTTTGAACAAGTCCTGATACTCTGAAACAAAACTACTGGTACGTTTGTATATTAAATGTATAGTGTTATGCTACTGTTATGCATGTACTATATTGTGGGATGGGATGAAAATCAAACACTAATGAATGAAAGAAAAAAATACAAGCATCAATGAATTGGCAACTAATCTCAGCACTTGAAACGCCCAGATAATTGATGACGAATCTAGGTGATACACATTCATCAACAATTGCATCTGAAAGGCTGGTTGAAGGAAAAGGCATGTTTAATATATATGTACGTGAGAGAACAATTCGAATTTAGCTTGGTTGCGTTACAGGCTTTGATCGTGATAAAGCCTTTTCACAAAGGGTGCTCTAAACCGTCTCCCATGTTGTGTGGATTCGCTCATGCACACGTAAGTGGTCAGATCTAGAGCAAACCTTTTCACAAAATGTACATTCGAATAGTTCCTATCCCATGTGGGTTCGTTCATGCCTGCGTAAATTACTAGAATAAGAGAAAAGCTTCTCACAAACTGTACATTTGAAAGGTTTGGAACCTGTGTGGGTTCGTTCATGCGAATGTAAATGACTAGACCGAGAGAAAGCCTTTTCACAAACTGTACATTTGAAAGGCCTGGATCCTGTGTGGGTTCGTTCATGCGTACGTATAGCACTGGAATCAGAGAAAGCCTTTTCACAAACTGTACATTTGAAAGGCTTGGAACCTGTGTGGGTTCGTTCATGCGTACGTATAGCACTGGAATCAGAGAAAGCCTTTCCACAAACTGTACATTTCAAAGGATTGGATCCTGTGTGAGTTCGCTCATGCCTACGTAAATGACGGGACTGAGAGAAAGCCTTTTCACAAACTGTACATTTGAAAGGCTTGGATCCTGTGTGGGTTCGCTCATGCTGATGTAAAGTACTGGACTGAGAGAAAGTCTTTTCACAAACTGTACATTTGAAAGGTTTGGATCCTGTGTGGGTTCGTTCATGCGTACGTAAAGCACTGGAATCAGAGAAATCCTTTCCACAAAATTTACATTTGAAAGGTTTGGATCCTGTGTGTGTTCGTTCATGCCTACGTAAATGACTGGACCGAGAGAAAGCCTTTTCACAAACTGTACATATGAAAAGTTTGGACTCTTTGTTGGTTTGTTTATGTAAACGAAAATGGCGTGATCTCGAGAGAGCAGAAACTGTTCCTTGCATGGATTCACTTCGCGCCTTTTTGTGCTTCGATGGGGCTGAAGAGTCCTTCAGTTCTTCCCTGGAAGCCTTTGTCAACGTATTTTCTCTCCCATCAACGGGTACGTCCACGTCCCGTGTAGTTGTAGCACGAAAAGCGCTCGGAACTGAAACGTTATCAGAAGGAAGCGAATCATCAAAAACGGTGACAGTGTCACATGAAGTCGCACATTCAACAGTAAATGTGACTTTTGGAATCAGACCATTCTGCTCCTTCAGTGCTCTATAAAAATTCCTTTTATCATGTACTCCCTGTGCTATCCAGATGTGCATCGTATCATAGCTAGTTAAAATTCCTTTAATCTTCGTAGCCCAATTCTCACTTAGAACTATCAACGCAAGATAACATTGCTTTATATACAATATGTGGATATCTATTCTCGTCCATTCTGAGAATATTTAACCAGTACGTTACTGCTTTTATTATGGCATTGATTTACAGAGGGTATCTTCCTTGTATCGCCATATACAAAGGTGGTAGGGGTTTTTGAGCTAACATTGACATTGAGGAATTGCTTTAACATAAATATAAGCACACTTTCGATAACATGGCAATTATCTAACCCCCGAATTTCACTTCCATACAATAGTATTGGTTGAATTTGCGCATCTACATGTTTATTGAATATCTGTGGGTTAACATGCCCTATTTGTCTAAACAGTCTCATGTCTCTCAAAGATGCAGTGTAACGTTCCAAAGTATGAACCGTTCCAAAGTATGAACCGGAAATCGTCGCAGAGTTATCTGCCCGGCTCTCTCTTTATGCGATTTACCGCTCCTGCACCTGTTCTTCGCATGGAATATATCCCGACAAACGACGCATTAGTTGCTTTACGAGTTTTTGTGTTTTTGGTGCATTTGTGTCGTTTAACACATAATGTAGCGTTCAAAAAAGTTTTTTCCCGTGAAAAGCCGTCTCCCCTGCCGGAAATAATATGGAAGTCACCTCCCTGTAGTCTATTTGTAGTCTGATTTTATAAAACGCGACCGTTGACTGACTTGGCACGCCCGGGGAGTTATGCTAAGATCCGGCCGCGTTAAACTATCTGCGTTTTGTGACAAACGTCTTGCTCGCCGATACTGTACTCCATGCACCTTAATGGTGCGCGTGATTCGGGTGTAATCTTAAGCTAAACGACGTTCCGAATGTTTCCGACTTCGACCATTTCAGCAGCGCCAATAAACGTCGTTTAGCTTAAGATTACACCCGAATCACGCGCACCGTTAAGGTGCATGGAGTACAGTACCGCCGAGCAAGACGTTTGTCACAAAACGCAGATATATTAACGCGGCCGGATCTTAGCATAACTCCCCGGGCGTGCCAAGTCAGTCAACGGTCGCGTTTTATAAAACCAGACTACAAATAGACTACAGGGAGGTGACTTCCATATTATTTCCGGCAGGGGAGACGGCTTTTCACGGGAAAAAACTTTTTTGAACGCTACATTATGTGTTAAACGACACAAATGCACCAAAAACACAAAAACTCGTAAAGCAACTAATGCGTCGTTTGTCGGGATATATTCCATGCGAAGAACAGGTGCAGGAGCGGTAAATCGCATAAAGAGAGAGCCGGGCAGATAACTCTGCGACGATTTCCGGTTCATACTTTGGAACGGTGCATACTTTGGAACGTTACATGCAGCTCTCCTCTGCCCGCCAGGTCCGACAGCATTGTATTTATACCAAGTTTTGTTGACAAAGTAACACATAAGTACTTGTACGCGGACATAATCTCCAGTTTTTGTCCCTTTAGGAACCACACCTCGCGTCTCGCAATATGACCACCCAAGCGAAAGGACATAACTTTTTTTCTGTGCATTTACCCGCAAACCAAGCCTGTCCGCAGCTGCTTCCATGTTATCTATTTGATTTTGTAGACCAGATACAGCGTCTGATAGCAAAACGACATCGTCAGCAAATAGGAGAACAAAGATTTCGACACCGTTTGCTATCAGCTGGACCCCATGTTTTCTCTTCTCCTTAATATCTTTCACAAAAGACGTCATTAAAAGAGAAAACAGTAATGGGCTCAATTTACACCATTGTTTCAGACCATCAAAGCACTATAAAAATTCTGACAGATTCATCGGATTTCACACAACAGTTTAGGTTCACATATAGTGACTTTAACATCCGTACCATTTTTGTGGACATGCCCATTCGTTGAAAAATACTTCACAAGGTAAGTATCTTCACTGTATCAAATGCCTTGCTAAAATCTACAAATGCCACAAATACTTTTTTCTCCTTGACAGATATCTCTTCACCAGGCCGTGCAGTACAAACACATGATTGATTGTTTAATAACCTCTTCTGAATCCCGCCTGCTTTTCACCTATGATTTCATTATCATCCACCCAATTCTGTATACGGTTCTTCAAGATGTGTATGAAAACTTTGCTTTGCGTTCCTAATGTTGCCTCAGGAGACAGACAGGTTGACATTGCTCGGCGGGCACTTACCCTAGCCATGATCGACGAACATTACCCACAGGAGGCGTGGATCCACGCTTACACTGATGGATCAGCAACAAACGCCGTATCCAATGGAGGTGCTGGCATCCTGATTCAGTTCCCAGGGGGACATACAGCCACAGCCAGTGTTGCCACAGGCAAGCACTGCACAAACAACAGGGCAGAAGCGGAAGCACTCATGCAGGCGGCCTCCATGGTACAGGATTCTCCAGACCCATGCTACCAAGTAGTCTTCCTCTCAGACGTCCTATCAGTCCTCCAGGCCCTAGAGAAAGGAAAACTCTCCCAGCTGACCAAAGCATTTCAGAGGGTCGGACAAACCAGAAGAGTTGTTCTCCAGTGGATACCAGCCCACTGTGGGATTGCAGGAAACGAAAGGGCAGACGAGCTGGCGAAAGAAGGAGCCCAGGAAGAACAACTTGAAAATAGTGTCAGCTATAGTGAGCGAAAGACCATCATCAAGGCATTGATGAGGCCGAGGACAAACAGAGACGAATACCACTTGATGTCCAGAGTGCAGCAGGTCGTCCTTATCAGGCTGCGCACCGGCCACAACAGGCTCAATGCTCACATGAACCGAAAGTACAGGCTGGCACCATCACCCACATGTGCATGTGGTCTGGAAGATCAAACAGCAGAACACATACTCCAGACTTGTTCCTTTATTGAAGAAGAAAGGAGGGAAGTGTAGCCGTCACCAACTCCCATGCAGACCAAACTATATGGCAGCCGCGACGAGTTGGAGAAAACGACGACATTCATTACCCATACCGGATTGACAGTATAGACACTGCGAACGAGAAGACGAAAAAGAACTGCCTCGGGAACGAGCCTGCACAGAAAATGGCATTAATCAGTTTGTACAGGTAAGGGGTAGAACCCCTTAGGCACTCTTAATCATAGTTCCCAGGATATTGTATGTACCTGCCCCTTTTCCTGTTTTCAGTTGATTGATTGCCTCTGTTGTTTCCAAAAGAGTAATGTTTGCATCTAGCAAATCTGAGTTTTGTTCCGTAGTGTTGTCATCTAAAGACTGTATTGCTGTACCCTCTGTGCAGGTTAACTCAAATGGGGCTTGAAACACTTCCTGAAAATGTCTTACCGATGTCTCACAGGGAATACCGGAAGATATCTTACTTTTGTTGCACAAGAATCGTACCTGCTTCCAAAACAGCTTTCAGATGACAGTTTTGGTCCACAAAGTGACCAGCCTTGACATGCCTTAATTGTACAAAGGCAACTGTGAAACTGTGGGAGTGGGGTGGAGTGGAGGGTGGGTGGGGGAGAGACAGAGGAAGATACCAGCCTGGACCAGAGACCTCAATATTCCAGCATGAAGATAGCAGTCAGCTGGGATAAGTTAGGCAATACCGCATCCTGACCGAACGACACCGCTTTGAGCCCCTCGCCTTTGAGACCACCGGAATTTTCGGACCTTCAACACTCAAGACCATCGAGGAAATTGGACGAAGACTGAAGGGGGAGACGGGCGAGCCACGGGAGACCATGTGGCTCAAACAACGAATCGGGATGGCCATCCTCCAAGGCAATGCCTTCTGTGTCCTTGCCTCATCCAGATCGCGAGATGACTGCAGAGAGAGACTGCGGGTTCCACAGGCCTAGGGCCAGTGACCATCGCACTTTTCACAGTGTAAATGCTCCACACTGTTCGTGTGTATTTATTCAGTTATCTGCAACACGACGGCTGCCCTGTGATCCCAGAACTCTTCGACAGAACCCTTTCTAGCGTTACTTTCACCATTCGACTGCTGCTCAAACGTTTGATTGTACGCGTTTCGACTGCCGCTCAAACTTTGATTGTATGCGTTTCGACTGCCGCTCAAACTTTGATTGTACGCGTTTCGGTGTTAGAACCCTTTCTAGCGTCCCTTTCGCCTTTCGATTGCTGCTCAAACCTTTTATTGTACGCGTTTAGGTGCTATTTTGAATAAAGTTATAGTTAGGCAAACAGCATAATTCTATCTTATTATAGACATATACAAAGCACATTCATGGCCATAGGACTTGCAATAAAACACTAGGCATGACAACTCCTCATACAAACAGAGGTAAAGGACACACACACCTACACTCCAACTTCTTAGAGCAGCAAATAGTCATTCTAGTAGAAAATTGGGCACCAACACCAGCACTTAGTCTTTGAAGCTCACTGATGCATGAAAGCTCACTAACTGCTCTTGACAATGGACGCATCAGTCTGCTTGGAAATTGTGATGGTGCATGAAAAAAAGAAAACAAGCTAGTGTCCGAAATGACAATTGCAGATTTTCTAACCACAGAAGTATTCAGTTATCATTACCTATCTCGGACAAAATATCATGTGTGCAACACATGTCTTTTCACTTGTGTGTAAAGCAACAGAAATCCATCCCGGACATGTTTGCTGGGCATTCGCTTGGGAAATTCTTCAATTATTTTGCAGTGACTTAGCAGTGAAGTTTTCAAAGCCGTATGGATTACAGATTGCATTCTTAGGCAAGGTACTCACCCGCATTGCCTCTCCTACTAAGGAGTAAAACCAGTCATTGGGCACTGCACAATGGTAACAGGTGAAATTTCCTTTGAAAAAGAAAGAAAAAATTCCTACCAACACCCCCAGAAAAATAACAATCATGAATAATGAGCCACTCACTGATTTTAGCCTTGGGGACGAGTGTGATGCCAGGCGTACGGGACTGGGTGGTTTCCCAGTAGTGCACTGGGGAGTCAGACTCGCTCTCCTCCATGTCCCAGTGCTGGTCCAGGGCCGAGGTGGAAGGCAGCCCCGAGTCTGGGAAAACCCAGCATGCATGATGTCAAGGCCAACAGACTGCATCTATGTGCTTTTTTTGGTGGGAAGTCGCCCTTAGGAATCAATTTACAGACTGGTGTGAATGAGTGATATTTCATCATGCTTGCAGAATCTGCATCTTCTTGTCTACAGTCTCACATGCATCACAGCTGCCAAGGCAAAAACAAACAAATGCCGTGCTTCCGTAAATGGTCAGCCTTACCACCACTTACACTTTGAGGTCTAAATGGCCACATAATTGTACAATGCAGTTGTAATGCTTTGATTTTGCACTGATAAAATATAGAAGAGATTATGGGTTCAAGTCAGTATTCCAAGTCCTAACTTAACTCAGATCAAGCTGTGGGTAGATTAAGGTTGCAATCAAGAGAGAAGAAAAGAAACTCAAACACACACTCACTCCACTCACCTCCCCCACCCCACCCCCATCCCCACCCCACCATCACACACCATAACCCCCCCCCCCCCACACACACACACACCATAACATGCATACACCCCACACATACCCCACCCCACCCCACACCACACACAGACCTCTTCTTCTTCTTTCTCCCTAAGAAACCCACCAGCCTCAGCAGGGGAGGGCTGCTGCTCACAGATGGTCACCCTTGGCTTGTCCTTGCCTCCCTTGCCTCCACCTTTCAGCAGACAGGGAGTCAGCCCTGCAGAGCTGCCAGTCTTCCTCCTTGTTCCCCTCCCTGTCTCAATGCCACCTGGCACCCCCTCTTGTCCTTGCCTCCCTTGCCTCCACCTTTCAGCAGACAGGAAGTCAGCCCTGCAGAGCTGCTAGTCTTCCTCCTTGTTCCCCTCCCTGTCTCAATGCCACCTGGCACCCCCTCTTGTCCTTGCCTCCCTTGCCTCCACCTTTCAGCAGACAGGGAGTCAGCCCTGCAGAGCTGCCAGTCTTCCTCCTTGTTCCCCTCCCTGTCTCAATGCCACTTGGCACCCCCTCTTGTCCTTGCCTCCACCTTTCAGCAGACAGGGAGTCAGCCCTGCAGAGCTGCCAGTCTTCCTCCTTGTTCCCCTCCCTGTCTCAATGCCACCTGGCACCCCCTCTTGTCCTTGCCTCCCTTGCCTCCACCTTTCAGCAGACAGGGAGTCAGCCCTGCAGAGCTGCAAGTCTTCCTCCTTGTTTCCCTCCCTGTCTCACTGCCACCTGGCACCCCCTCTTGTCCTTGCCTCCCTTGCCTCCACCTTTCAGCAGACAGGGAGTCAGCCCTGCAGAGCTGCCAGTCTTCCTCCTTGTTCCCCTCCCTGTCTCACTGCCACCTGGCACCCCCTCTTGTCCTTGCCTCCCTTGCCTCCACCTTTCAGCAGACAGGGAGTCAGCCCTGCAGAGCTGCCAGTCTTCCTCCTTGTTCCCCTCCCTGTTTCAATGCCACCTGGCACCCTCTCTTGTCCTTGCCTCCCTTGGCTCCACCTTTCAGCAGACAGGGAGGCAGCCCTGCAGAGCTGCCAGTCTTCCTCCTTGTTCCCCTCCCTGTCTCAATGCCACCTGGCACCCCCTCTTGTCCTTGCCTCCCTTGCCTCCACCTTTCAGCAGACAGGGAGTCAGCCCTGCAGAGCTGCCAGTCTTCCTCCTTGTTCCCCTCCCTGTCTCAATGCCACTTGGCACCCCCTCTTGTCCTTGCCTCCACCTTTCAGCAGACAGGGAGTCAGCCCTGCAGAGCTGCCAGTCTTCCTCCTTGTTCCCCTCCCTGTCTCAATGCCACCTGGCACCCCCTCTTGTCCTTGCCTCCCTTGCCTCCACCTTTCAGCAGACAGGGAGTCAGCCCTGCAGAGCTGCCAGTCTTCCTCCTTGTTCCCCTCCCTGTCTCAATGCCACTTGGCACCCCCTCTTGTCCTTGCCTCCACCTTTCAGCAGACAGGGAGTCAGCCCTGCAGAGCTGCCAGTCTTCCTCCTTGTTCCCCTCCCTGTCTCAATGCCACCTGGCACCCCCTCTTGTCCTTGCCTCCCTTGCCTCCACCTTTCAGCAGACAGGGAGTCAGCCCTGCAGAGCTGCAAGTCTTCCTCCTTGTTTCCCTCCCTGTCTCACTGCCACCTGGCACCCCCTCTTGT
Organism: Theodoxus fluviatilis; assembly: GCA_034096865.1. Lineage (NCBI taxonomy): Eukaryota > Metazoa > Mollusca > Gastropoda > Cycloneritida > Neritidae > Theodoxus > Theodoxus fluviatilis. Next base: position 17,769 of record JAWQFJ010004899.1, read on the forward strand.
CCTTGCCTCCCTTGCCTCCACCTTTCAGCAGACAGGGAGTCAGCCCTGCAGAGCTGCCAGTCTTCCTCCTTGTTCCCCTCCCTGTCTCACTGCCACCTGGCACCCCCTCTTGTCCTTGCCTCCCTTGCCTCCACCTTTCAGCAGACAGGGAGTCAGCCCTGCAGAGCTGCCAGTCTTCCTCCTTGTTCCCCTCCCTGTTTCAATGCCACCTGGCACCCTCTCTTGTCCTTGCCTCCCTTGGCTCCACCTTTCAGCAGACAGGGAGGCAGCCCTGCAGAGCTGCCAGTCTTCCTCCTTGTTCCCCTCCCTGTCTCAATGCCACCTGGCACCCCCTCTTGTCCTTGCCTCCCTTGCCTCCACCTTTCAGCAGACAGGGAGTCAGCCCTGCAGAGCTGCCAGTCTTCCTCCTTGTTCCCCTCCCTGTCTCAATGCCACTTGGCACCCCCTCTTGTCCTTGCCTCCACCTTTCAGCAGACAGGGAGTCAGCCCTGCAGAGCTGCCAGTCTTCCTCCTTGTTCCCCTCCCTGTCTCAATGCCACCTGGCACCCCCTCTTGTCCTTGCCTCCCTTGCCTCCACCTTTCAGCAGACAGGGAATCAGCCCTGCAGAGCTGCCAGTCTTCCTCCTTGTTCCCCTCCCTGTCTCAATGCCACTTGGCACCCCCTCTTGTCCTTGCCTCCACCTTTCAGCAGACAGGGAGTCAGCCCTGCAGAGCTGCCAGTCTTCCTCCTTGTTCCCCTCCCTGTCTCACTGCCACCTGGCAACCCCTCTTGTCCTGCAGTCACAGCAAGAGGAGCGCAATGACAAGTGACTCCTCCACAGCTGAAGATATTTGCCAGACAGCAACTGAAAGCTCATGAGAGGTAGGCTTGTATGTCAGAGAAGAAGGCGTGAACGTTTATACTTATGGTTCTTCCAAGAGAAAAAAAATAGCATGAACAATTTCTGCACAGGTTTTATCAACTATCACTTTCATCATATAAGCAATTGCATACACTGTAACAATTGTTGGTCTGATGGAAGATATAGGACACATGTCACAGAACATGCAGTTGGTGATATAAGACAACTGACCTTCTTGCCTCAAAAGTTCAGAAGAAAAGAAAGGATGCATTAGAACCTATGTTTGACATCATTTGAGGCAATTCACTGTGCAGTCAACTGGATGTCAAACATCCAGCACAGCAAGGAGGTTTGAATCTCATGCATTATTGCACCATTAATAAATAAGATCTCTGAACTGGCAGGCAAATCTATGGGGCTAATATCAGCAGTGACAAGCTCATGAACTGGCTCCAAATATAACATTGTCAGTACATCTACCTTGATGCTTTCTTTCCTAAACTAATGAGCTGAGGATCAAAGGGCGCATTTGTTAGACAAGTGGCTCGCCTCTATGGCTAGTCGAGGGCAAGCGAGACTCACGTATGGCTAATGAGCGAGAAACGTAGGCAACGCCTAGTCCTCGAGATTCTCTCAAGATTCCATGCCTAACGTGAGTTGTCAGTGAGATCCTTCTATATGAATAAATGAACAAATAAATGACGTTTTACCCCTGTGGGTTCGGGGTAAGAATTGACCCACCGCGTCTCCCTACGCGATTCCTATGAGGCGAATAACTAGGGACACCGTGACATAATGTGCGTTTACTCTAAACTGTTCTAGTGATTTTCGTGCTTACTGGCCTTACATAGCCTACAAAGGCTCATAGGCCGTAAAACACCATCAATCCAATCTAATCACTGAGGCCCTAGGTCTAGTAACAAACCGTGCGATTGGTTGATTCCTTCGTGTGCGTCCCTCCCTCCCTCCCCCCCCCTCCCCTCCCCTCCCCTCCCTCCCCTCCCTCCCCATGAGTACTTGCATGAAGATCAACGATTTTTGTCATAAGATTCGACTTACCTGTGTTCAACCGATGCATTCGGAGTATATGCTGTCGGTTGCAACTTACTAGGAATGCTTTAAGCGCTTATGTGTTTCGAGGTCAGTAACTGTGCTACAATGCAACGAGCAAGTGTTCCTTGTCCTTTATCAGTGCAACTCCACCAACTCAACAGGTAAATGAACATCTTATACTTATTATAGGTAGCAAATTCATATCAAGTAACAGTTGCATAGTTAATCTTTGTAGGGTATAGTCACATAGCAACGTGACTATTGCTTTCTTCGTGTAACAGTTACACTTACCGTGTACGTTTGTAGCGTTTTCCAAGCAAAATCATTTTATTTGGAAGATTATGTCGCTGTAGTGAGCCTGGGCTGGAGACAAAGATGAATGAATCATAAATGAAGTTTTACACTTAATCAGTTGTCGCAGTCTATGTAAGACCATTGACTACAATATCAGTTGAGCTGGTTAGGGTTGGAGCTAATCAAAGCTCCATTTTCCTGGATATTTGCCTCTTACGAATCGCGCAGGTAGACTGTGGGTCTATTACTACCCCCACCTAGTGATAGAGGACGGCTCTGTTTTGAAATGTTTGCAATGAGGAAGACGACACGCATTCCAGTGCATGCTGATTAATGAGCTGCTCCTGAAATATGTGTCTGCATTATGAGATTGCTACCTTTTTTGTCATTCTCTTTTCATTTTAGGATCGCGTACATTCTGTGCTTTGTGATTCACCAAGCCAGGGCATCCCCAACCTTCGAGACTGTTGTTACAGAGAGGAAAAAGTCAGTGTTACTCGGGGTAAAACTGCCGCTTACCGAACCCGTGCTATTTGAAAACGTAATGCTAAAAAAATGCAACTGCAGTCCGTTATTGACCGTATCCATATTAGCACTGTTATGTCGTAGTTGAAATATGTTTTAAAAACTTACTCAGGGGTCGCGTTGCAGTTGTGAAACACAAGTGAACAGTATCGTGTACTTTCGTTTTCGGTTGTTTAATATACGTGTATATATATAGGCATTTAGCATAAATATATTATATGCGATCAGTGCAGACTCGATCCGAGGTACCGACTGTCACGGGTCACTTTCTGCTCGGACTTTTTAGTGTTTTACCGAGAGACAATAATTGATCCAATCAAATGAATACTAACATCGTACGGAAATGAAATAACAATTACAGTTTATTATACACTCAAATTATCTTTACATCCTCCCACAATGTAAGATCAAACAATAATCTACACACTTACACCCACGCACCCAGGAAAACAGGAATAGTACCAAGTCTCACCCACGGCAACGCGCCACACTGTTAAACAGTGAAATAACAGAATGAAATTCTGTGAATAATCAAATTCGCTACAACTCCGTTATTACAAGTACAAAGTGTAAAACCCTCTTACAATTTCATAACAAGTAACTTTTCAATGCAGAACAATATTTCACTTACACAGGAAAAGTCAATGCAAATGACTCTTCCACACCAAGAACGACAACTCTAACCGACCAAAATGTAGGACAAGAATGTTCGGTTCAATCAATAACAATGTTCCAACGGATCAAAATGTAACAACAAGAATGGCCCTTTTCCCGCAAGAACAACAGAAGTTAACGCCAGGGAACGTCGGGCAAAATCACTCAGTGCACCATAATGCCTACAACACTGAACTGACAAAAGATCAAACCTCCCCCGGCAACTATCCTCAACCTCTCACAAACTCCACCGTACTAGTACAAGATGGCAATGCAATTCCAAAATGGAACGTAACTCCCCCTGCAATTTCTAGCAAGACGCCAGACTATTATCACCAACAGCAATTAACGCCCGAACAACAAAAGCCGAATACTGCAGGAATTAACTGGAACTTAATTTCCCCTGTAATCGGTATGCTAAAATGACACCGATCTGGCGATGCAGGCACAAAACAGAACTTAATCACCACTGCAATTTCTCACAAGACGACAGACTCTTACAATCAACAACAGTTAATAACCCTAACAAATCAAAATTATCTCAGTAATACAATGAAGGAGTTAGGCAAACCTTACAGACTCAACTTCATTTTGTACTCACTTGAGAGGAACCGTTCGATGGACACAACCAGCAGGTAACAGAACTCACGTAGGTCGGGACTCTCGTCAAGACAAGTCCCCGCTGTGGGCCACACAGCGTCACCAGCCTCTCAAGAGCAGAGAGAGAAGGTTACCGACACCAACGCACAGAGCCGTCCTCTCTGTCTAACCGCTTTCCTCCACAAAACATTTAGCTGGATCATTTGCAGCTTCACGGCATGTTCTCTCAAAAGTAAAATGTTTCTCAGGAAAGGATCTTCACCTAGATGGTGGCAGGAGTTTTCTTTCATTTTGACCGTATTCATGGAATCAGAATCACTTTCTGTGATCTCATCCTCAAAGTTTCGGGTCTTCTCTTCATCATAGTTTACACCCGATTCTGAATATTGTCTCTCTTCATATTGGTACATGTTTGCTTCCTTCTGTCTAGAGACAAAAACACACGTTGTAACATGTTTTACATGTGTAATGTAATGAAATAATATTTATTGTTTTACACATATGGGTATTTTATGAAGCCTTACCTGTTACGTGTGTGCATCCATGATTAGACTCATAAGATAGTATTGGGCCAATGAATGTAGAAGGCACAAATCATGACCTTATTGAGAGAATGCATAACCAAAGAAAACATCTTACATTTTTGCACTGTGGTATTCCCCAAAAGTACCTTGAGACCTCCAACAGTAAAAACATCATACTGGTGCACATCCAAAAAGAGAGCAGTCACCTCTTTTGAAGCCAGTCATCAAATCCACACATCAAAGCCAAGAGAAAAGAGACAATTGCTTCATAGAGCACCACTTCAGTGACACAATTGTGCCTGATACTGACCTGGGGTGTGTGGCACATGCATGACTGTACTGAGCCACTCTCAGACACACCAGAAGACTGAAACAGGCTGACACCAGTCCATATCTAGCGTATGTATTACCAACCTGCCATCAAAGCTATTGTCCTTTACTAAACCGTTTTACATTAACCATGCAGAACGTTGTTTGTTTTTTAGTAAACCTTGAGAATGTACGCTTTCTGCACAACCTGAGTCTGAAGGCCATGTTAAGTCATTTTAACATATTCGCATATTCAAACATATTCTCTGAATACTCGTATCATTTATTGAAGAAATTAGTTTGACATCATGTCACAACACCTTTGCTACAGTTTGGAGCACTTCCCGGAAAACTTGCCCAGAGAGATCACATTGCCAAGTCACTGCACACCACAGCACAAGAGCACTGTGCCAAGCTTTGGCGTATCCGTCACAATGCAGGGTACTCAATGTTCAGTCACCCTGTTTATGTAGTCTAACCATGACTGAGGCATTACGACATTCACCCAAACTACACAAGTGCTCTGAGTCCAGTGGTCTGAGGATGATCACAGTCTGACTCACCCCACCAGTCCTGACCTCTCATATAAAGCAATGAACACATGAAATATCAGAAGGAAAAGTTGGAATAGCATACCTTGAAATACTTCTTATATGTTGGTCAATTCAATCGTAGCAGTTGGGCTGGAAACTCACACCGTTCAACCAGCACCACTTCATTGAGAGATGCCAGCCAGAGTGAACTGAACCACAATCAGTAACATCAAACTTTGTTCACCTCCTTCTTAGACATTTGACTGTTGTCATGAGTTGCACGGTTTTGTCGAGGCAGTGAGGAGCATTTCTCTTGGGTCACGAATAATGCTGTTCTTGAAGCTTGCCACCTCTATTTGAGGCCTTCCTTTCATTTCAATGGAAAACGTGCTCTTCAGCCCTGTAGGAAGTCGTGCAAAGCATGCGGCTTCTCATTGCGTCTCATTATTTTAGGCCATTTATAAGAAGTAGTAATTTGCTGAATGACTCTGGCACTTCAGATCAATTAGGGATTAGTTATGTAATTTGTTCACAAGTATACAGTGCTCTCGCCAGTCTATTGAGATAGTAGTCTGCTGAAAACAAGCACCCGTTTATGGACTGTGGTGACGTGATTCCAATGGAGGCATGGAGATACTAAGGATTGCTGTGACGAAGTGATACAGAGCTTGTACCACTATTTAAAAGAAACAAAACTATCTTTTTACTTACAATCTGTGCTGAAACACTATTGCTATTTTAGTACCATTGTATTTTTCCGACTGTCATCGGAAAAAAACCCTGCATATATGTAAGCCAGGTTTACTTTAGAAATAAATATATGAGAGCTATATAATGTTCAATGTTTTCTTCCCCCATTTCCAGTAAGATATGTATGATGATGTAATGAATAAAAGAAGATTCTCTGTAGAAGTAAGCATAACATTCGTTTCTAAATCCTGATCATTTTCAGCAAAAGATGTGATTTAAAAACTGCTTTTACTCTTTCAACATATGAGCTTTTACAATTGACATCTCCTTCATGAATTTGCCAATTAAGTTTGCCACCCATGATCCCCCATTTTCTTTTATTGTTACTTTTTATGATGTACAAAACCAGTTCTAAAATCAGAATTCAAATGAGCAGTGGGGTTTGAAGCTGACAGAGATGGCACTCTCTGGTGTTATATAATCTAAGTACTTTCTCTACACATTGTAATTTGTTATTGAATCTTTATCTTAAAACTTGTCCTCCTGCTTCTCTACTTCTCATGTCCCTATTCTTTCTGCACGTCTTTCATTACTCTTTAGAGATTCTTGCTTCTTCTGCTGCACCAGCCCCTGATCATTCCATTGTTTCTCCTGCTTCTGCCTCTTTACTTTGTTGTTGTTCTATGGCCTTCTTCTTCATCTCCCTCTGCACTTTTCTCTCCTCTTTCTTCTCCTGCTCTTCATACTCCTGCTCATTGTCTTCTTTGTACCAGGCCTCCTCTTCTTTCTTCGTTTTTCTTTTCTTCATCGTCATTGTTCTCTCCTCCCCCTCCCCCCTCCTCTACCTACTTCCTTTTTTGATATTACACCCAGACACCAGGAGTTTCATGTGAACAGGGCGCATTGATCGACTCTGAAGATTCCGTTGTATGGGGCCATGAGTCAGCAACAACCTGGAATCTACCCCAAGGAATGGCGTTGGTGCTGTTACCTGACTGATTGCATCGTAAATAATAGTCACTGCGTTTGCTGTCAGGTGCCGGTGAAGGATCCATCAAGCAGCCCTGCGATCGGGGGAAATGTGTCAATCGGTTTGAAACCTTGATATAAGTAGTGCGTCATCGTAGTAAACTGCAACTTTCACTTTTTGTCTTTTTAATATGCACTTTTGAACATCTATTTGTTTAGTGTTTAAAACTATATCTGTTCATATTATTTTTTACAGAGGTGAGAGCTGAAGCAAATAGTTGAGTTTCTTTTCCTCCCAGATCAACATTTGTTACAACACACTTTTGTGTGCTCGTGATGCATGCCATGTAGACACATTATCGCCTACAAATTTTTTTTGCAGGTTTCATACACGATGCTTGTGACACATTTTTGGTATCTACTGGTCTGAAAGGCCTCCTCTTGTGAGGTCCTCAAACGGGACACACCTTCCAAACATACACACCCTACTAAGACGTCATGGTGTTTGCTGTCTAGGCAATGACCATAGGTAAAATGATGGGAGAATCACATAGGATCTCCTTTATGTCGAACTGAACAAAAGCTGAGATAGAAGGATGTTTGCAAACAGAACCAAAAGGCGTTTGGTATCAACACATCAAGGACATAACCAATGATCGCACCAAGTGAAGACGCGAGCTCCAGACCAGACAAAGAGGTAGAGAAGAGGCTCTGGAGGCTGGACATGGAGAGACTCACTTGCTGGAAGGACATATGTAGCCAGAATGTCACTGGCACTTTCACATGTAATAGCTACGAAAAGGACTGCCACTTCAAGGTTGGACTACATAGTCACAGCAAGATCTGCAAGCAAATGAAAGCTTTAGTGCTAGAACCCATCGTACAAGC
>JAWQFJ010004901.1:0-17500 GCA_034096865.1 Theodoxus fluviatilis
TGAGGACAAAACTTGGTGCTATGTTCATACATTGTGCACTCACGCGCCGTCGTCAACGTCTTCAAGACGACACGCAACAGCAGTTGTGTTACCAGAGCACTCACGGTCAACTAACGACCAATGAGATAAAATAGACTTACCCCTCCACCCTCCACCTCCACCCCCACCCCCCCTGAACCACGGTTGCTCATTCCACCAAAGAACCACATATGTTTGTACATGCATGAGCACACAATGTGGCAGGGAAAGCTTCTGATTGACAGTTTAGGAGTCCCGTGAATATGGCGGTAAATGTAGCGTTTGTGTTGAAATTGCCTTTTTTTCTCTCTCTTTCAATTCTGGCAACAGTCTATCATTTCACCCTACAAGCACCTCGTTATGTTTGAACTTTGGTTAAAACTGAAAACAGTCTTTTCTACTGGTTCCTGTACATGTTAATCTCAACTTATTCAAAAGTCCATAATCTGCGCCGGCACAGCCCGAGAAGAGATCACTCACATTTGTTCTGTAACTACGCAGGCTGCCATGGCAACCCATGCGACATTCACCTGAGGCTGCCTGCGGAGAAGAGGTGGCAGTTCAACTTTCTGGAGGACGCCGCCCAGGCCATCTGCGACAAGGAGCTCGTGGAAGGCTGGTACCGAGTGGTGGACGGACCTGCAGGCAACGACATGGTCACCACGTGTCCTGCACAGTACCACTGTGGCACCAACTTCCCAATCTGGCTCAACGGTAGGTGCTCTCATTCACCTTCCAGACCAAATGCCATCGGATTCCCTAAAATGAGTCTCTCGGAAACCTTTGGTGATTTTCAGCTTTTAATGTCATCGTAAAACATACTAAATACCTTCCAAAATGATACCAAAAGCAGTATCACATGTGCGTTTCTTTGTTCTGAGTGTCAACAGTTTGAATACATATGTTCCAAAAAGAGATTTGTAGAAAGCAGCTTTTCAAGTTTGAGTTACAATTTGCCATGTAATTGTCCTGTAATCAAGCTACCCTCACTGGAATTCAGCCCAGAGTTACTTCTTACATCCCTCAGCAGGCAAGAAAGAGCTACACGTTTAGATGAGAGCCCATGGCATTGAACCATACCAAACACTTTACCAATCCGATCAGGAGTACGACAGAAACAGTGGGATGATGTGAAGGAGTGTAAAACAATCACACGAAGCTTTATTCCTTATTAAAAATGCAATGCCTTCCCAACGAGGTAACAATATTCAGTTAACAGTAGATCGGAAATCTGAATCTCACAGAGTGTATTAATTACATGAATGATTCAGCCTTCTGAATCGAGTTATATATCAAATTGCTGGAGTGACCCCCTTGGCTGAATTTCCGGTTGTATCTCGATTTGAACAAAGTATCCAAGTGACTCGGTTTGAGAGGACCTGTCGGATACGTAATCCTTCACCATGACGTAATCCTTCACCATGACGTAATCCTTCACCATGACGTAATCCTTCACCATGACGTAATCCTTCACCATGAAATGAGTCGAGTTGTCCCTCTGCCCATGTTGAGATGGGGCGCAGAAATCGAAGTGTGTGTGTGTGTGTGTGTGTGTGTGTGTGTGTGTGTGTGTGTGTGTGTGTGTGTGTGTGTGTGTGAGTGTGTGCGTGTGTAAGTTGACTTCAGGTCATGGCTCCCGTAACGAGTTTGCTCATTAATTTATGTGCTTGTGAATTTGTGTTTTAAGTCCCGAAGTTGGCTTATAAGGTAGCTGTACCCTCTTTTTATTAAAAAAAGTTTTTTGGGGTTAAAAATGCCAAAAATATGTTTTTATATCACTTTGTGGTAAATGCAATGTGGAATATGACTATGCTTTGTTTCTGGTGAAATAGATGTCTTGTAATAAACATTTGGAAGGAAGACAATAATTGTCAGCTGTAATAATGAGGTTTGAGAGCTTTAAATGCGCTTTTCTCGGTTTCCATGTTTTTACCGCTGTGTGTTAGATTTCAGACATCATATGATAAAGAGATAATATTTGCTCTGAAGTCTGACTTCCTTGAAACTTGGCTTAATTGGCTCATGTAGCTTGCTTCATGGGATGACCCATAATCAAAACTGTCTTCCCGCATGTCAAAATGATACAATCTTGAATGTGTAATTAGCGACCCACTTGCATGTATATGGCTTGTTGCTATCATCATCATCATCATCATCATCATCATCGTCATCGTCATCATCATAATCATCATCATCATCATCATCATCATCATCATCATCATTATCATCATCATCATCATTATCATTATCATCATCGTCGTCGTCACCCCACCGTCATCGTCATTCTCACTAGCATCATCGTCGTCGTTGACACCATAGTCCTCCTCCTCCTCCTCCCCCTCCTCCGCCCCCCTCCTCTTCTCCCCCCCCCCCCTCGCTCCCCCCCCCCCTCCTCCTCCTCGGCGTCGTCGTCGGCATTACCGTCGTTATTGTTATTATCGTTGTCGTTGTTGTTTTCGTTTATGTCGTCGTGGTTGTTGTCGTCGTTGTTATTCTCAATCTTTGTCGCAAGTCGCAGTCATGGCCATATTTGATGGAAGCGGGTAAAAAGAGAATTCCTGAGGCCAGGAACGTTTGCTCACGCGAGAGTGCGTGCCTTTCATAGAGCCTGCCTAAAAGTATCTACTCCTTCTGCGCTCTTTCTGCAAAGTTTGCTTTGTTCCTTAGGCAACAGTCCGTCCACTTCGGTCCCCGTGTCGCCTGGCTGTCAGCTATGGCTCCAAATACCTGTTAGTATGCGCCAGCGGCCACACACCGGGCAACAGCTTTGACTGGCCGCCAGGATCTGGTGAGGACAACTGATAGGTCCGAAACCCTCGCCGAGTTAGGATTTGCCTACCTAAGCGTGTGAGTAGCTGTGAGTATGCGACAGCGGCCACACACCGGGCAACAGCTTTGACTGGCCGCCAGAACCTGGTGAGGACAGCTGATAGGTCCAAAACCCTCGCCGAGTTAGGACTTGCCTACCCAAGCGTGTGAAAGATTGACCCTGGGGATTGCGCGGAGGAGGCCGCGCTGTGGCGCGCAGTGAGAATGATGGGGAGCGTAGGACATCATGGTCAGTCACTGCATCTCACTCCATCTCCAGCCATCTTGACATTGTCATGCCACTGGACTAAGACGGTTTCAGACCAGAGAGTGAAGTCGACGAAGCGCAACTCTTCTTCACAATAGACAAAGTCTTCGCGCAAAATCATTGAAGCTGTTGTGAAGATTATCGGAGGGTCTTCGAACTGTTTACGTGCGTCTCGTTGTTCATGCTGTTTCTTAGTTACGTAACGTAGACAGGGTAAATTCGTCTCCGATGTGTCATGTGACTTCGTTCGAGCTGCATCTAGACGGTCGGAAGAATTCCGGCTGATTCGGGGCAGTTTCGGAACCTGTCTACAATGTATATAAGGCTCAATACATGGGCAGGAGAAGATCGATACATGGACAGCAGGAGATCGATACATGGACAGGAGGAGTGCATGAGCTCGATACATGGACAGGAGGAGAGCATGAGATCGATACATGGACAGGAGGAGCACATGAGATCGATACATGGACAAGAGGAGTGCATGGGATCGATACATGGACAGGTGGAGCACATGCGATCGATACAGGGACAGGAGGAGCACATGCGATCGATAAATGGACAGGAGGAGCACATGCGATCGATACAGGGACAGGAGGAGCACATGCGATCGATAAATGGACAGGAGGAGATCGATACATGGACAAAAGGAGCACATGAGATCGATACATGGACAGGAGGAGCACATGAGATCAATACATGGACAGGAGGAGATCGATAAATGGACAGAAGGAGATCGATACATTGAATAGGAGGAGCACATGCGATCGATACATGGACAGGAGGAGCACATGCGATCGATACATGGACAGGAGGAGCACATGAGATCGATACATGGACAGGAGGAGCACATGAGATCGCTACATGGACAGGAGGAGATCGATACATGGACAGGAGGAGATCGATACATGGACAGTAGGAGCACATGAGATCGATACATGGACAGGAGGAGATCGATAAATGGACAGAAGAAGATCGATACATGGACAGTAGGAGCACATGAGATCGACACATGGACAGGAGGAGCACATAAGATCGATACATGGACAGGAGGAGCACATGAGTTCGATACATTAACAGAACAAGAAGGGCAAAGCCCATACGACTCACATGCTTGACCTTGACCTTTATATGACCTTGACCTTCAGATGACCTTCAAGGTCAAGGTCAAACAACTAAACCTAACAATGACATCATACACGAAGAAATGCTTTACACATTTTTCCTACCAAAATACATGTGACCTTGACCCAAGGTCAAGGTCATCCAAGGTCATGCAACACAAAGCTGTTAATTCAAGACATAGGAAGCACAATGGTGCTTATTGGCACTTTCTACCATGAGATATAGTCACTTTTAGTGGTTCACTACCCCATTTTGGTCACATTTCATAAGGGTCAAAGTGACCTTGACCTTGATGACATGTGACCAAATGTGTCTCATGATGAAAGTATAACATGTGCCCCACATAATTATTAAGTTTGAAACAGTTATCTTCCATAGTTCAGGGTCAAGGTCACTTCAAAATATGTATACAATCCAACTTTGAAGAGCTCCTGTGACCTTGACCTTGAAGCAAGGTCAATTAATCTGGTATCAAAAGATAGAGCTTGCTTTGACCTATATACCACTTGTAGCTAAGGTCGCCATTCTCAATAACGTGGGAGAAAATTGGGAAAATGTAAGAAAAATTACTGTTTTTGAGACCACATTTATGGCTCCTGTGACCTTGACCTTGAAGCAAGGTCAAAGCCTTGTCATCATACACCATCATGCCACAATTGGTGTTGATAGACTTAATAGTCTCCGAGAAAATTCCAACGTTTAAGTTTTTTACGCCCGGACGGACGCCCGGACGCCCGGGTGAGTACACGGACGCCCGGACGGACGCCCGGACGGACGGACGGACAACGGCTCAGTACATGGATCATACATGGACAGGAGGTGCATGAGATCGATACATGGACAGGAGGAGATCGATACATGGACAGGAGGAGCACATGAGATCGATACATGGACAGGAGGAGCACATGAGATCGATACATGGACAGGAGGAGTGCATGAGATCGATACATGGACAGGAGGAGATCGATACATGGACAGGAGGAGATCGATACATGGACAGGAGGAGCACATGAGATCGATACATGGACAGAAGGAGATCGATACATGGACAGGAGGAGCACATGAGATCGATACATGGACAGGAGGAGCACATGAGATCGATACATGGACAGGAGGAGCACATGAGATCGATACATGGACAGGAGGAGCACATGAGATCGATACATGGACAGGAGGAGCACATGAGATCGATACATGGACAGGAGGAGCACATGAGATCGATACATGGACAGGAGGAGTGCATGAGATCGATACATGGACAGGAGGAGATCGATACATGGACAGGAGGAGATCGATACATGGACAGGAGGAGCACATGAGATCGATACATGGACAGGAGGAGATCGATACATGGACAGGAGGAGATCGATACATGGACAAGAGGAGATCGATACATGGACAGGAGGAGATCGATACATGGACAGGAGGAGATCGATACATGGACAGGAGGAGATCGATACATGGACAGGAGGAGATCGATACATGGACAGGAGGAGATCGATACATGGACAGGAGGAGATCGATACATGGACAGGAGGAGATCGATACATGGACAGGAGGAGATCGATACATGGACAGGAGGAGCACATGAGATCGATACATGGACAGGAGGAGATCGATACATGGACAGGAGGAGATCGATACATGGACAGGAGGAGATCGATACATGGACAGGAGGAGATCGATACATGGACAGGAGGAGATCGATACATGGACAGGAGGAGATCGATACATGGACAGGAGGAGATCGATACATGGACAGGAGGAGATCGATACATGGACAGGAGGAGATCGATACATGGACAGGAGGAGATCGATACATGGACAGGAGGAGATCGATACATGGACAGGAGGAGATCGATACATGGACAGGAGGAGCACATGAGATCGATACATGGACAGGAGGAGCACATGAGATCGATACATGGACAGGAGGAGCACATGAGATCGATACATGGACAGGAGGAGCACATGAGATCGATACATGGACAGGAGGAGCATGAGATCGATACATGGACAGGAGGAGATCGATACATGGACAGGAGGAGATCGATACATGGACAGGAGGAGATCGATACATGGACAGGAGGAGCACATGAGATCGATACATGGACAGGAGGAGCACATGAGATCGATACATGGACAGGAGGAGCACATGAGATCGATACATGGACAGGAGGAGCACATGAGATCGATACATGGACAGGAGGAGCACATGAGATCGATACATGGACAGGAGGAGCACATGAGATCGATACATGGACAGGAGGAGATCGATACATGGACAGGAGGAGATCGATACATGGACAGGAGGAGATCGATACATGGACAGGAGGAGATCGATACATGGACAGGAGGAGTACATGAGATCGATACATTGACAGGAGGAGCACATGAGATCGATACATGGGCAGGAGGAGCACATGAGATCGATACATGGACAGGAGTAGAGCATGAGATCGATACATGGACAGGAGGAGATCGATACATGGACAGGAGGAGCACATGAGATCGATACATGGACAGGAGGAGATGGGTACATGGACAGGAGGAGAGCGATACATGGACAGGAGGAGTGCATGAGATCGATACATGGACAGGAGGAGTGCATGAGATCGATACATGGACAGGAGGAGCACATGAGATCGATACATGGACAGGAGGAGCACATGAGATCGATACATGGGCAGGAGGAGTGCATGAGATCGATACATGGACAGAAGGAGATCAATACATGGACAGGAGGAGATCGATACATGGACAGAAGGAGCACATGAAATTGATACATGGACAGAAGGAGATAGATACATGGACAGGAGGAGCACATGAGATCGATACATGGACAGGAGGAGCACATGAGATCGATACATGGACAGGAGGAGCACATGAGATCGATACATGGACAGGAGGAGTGCATGAGATCGATACATGGACTGGAGGAGCACATGAGATCGACACATGGACAGGAGGAGCACATGAGATCGATACATTGATAGGAGGAGTGCATGAGATCGATACATGGACAAAAGGAGATTGATACATGGACAGGAGGAGATCGATACATGGACAGGAGGAGCACATGAATATGATACATGGACAGAAGGAGATCGATACATGGACAGGAGGAGATCGATACACGGACAAGAGGAGATCGATACATGGACAGGAGGAGATCGATACATAGACAGGAGGAGATCGATACATGGACAGGAGGAGATCGATACATGGACAAGAGGAGATCGATACATGGACAGGAGGAGATCGATACATGGACAGGAGGAGATCGATACATGGACAGGAGGAGATCGATACATGGACAAGAGGAGATCGATACATGGACAGGAGGAGCACATGAGATCGATACATGGACAGGAGGAGATCGATACATGGACAGGAGGAGATCGTTACATGGACAAGAGGAGATCGATACATGGACAGGAGGAGATCGATACATGGACAGGAGGAGATCGATACATGGACAGGAGGAGATCGATACATGGACAGGAGGAGCACATGAGATCGATACATGGACAGGAGGAGATCGATACATGGACAGGAGGAGATCGATACATGGACAGGAGGAGATCGCTACATGGACAAGAGGAGATCGATACATGGACAGAAGGAGTACATGAGATCGATACATGGACAGGAGGAGCACATGAGATCGATACATGGACAGGAGGAGCACATTAGATCGATACATGGACAGGAGGAGATCGATACATGGACAGGAGCATGAGATCGATACATGGACAGAAGAGGAGATCGATACATGGACAGGAGGAGATCGATACATGGACAGGAGGAGACAGATACATGGACAGGAGGAGCACATGAGATCGATACATGGACAGGAGAGCACATGAGATCGATACATGGACAGGAGGAGTACATGAGATCGATACATGGACAGGAGGAGCACATGAGATCGATACATGGACAGGAGGAGCACATTAGATCGATACATGGACAGGAGGAGCACATGAAATCGATACATGGACAGGAGGAGTGCATGAGATCGATACATGGACAGAAGGAGATCGATACATGGACAGGAGGAGATCGATACATGGACAGGAGGAGAAAAATACATGGACAGGAGGAGCACATGAGATCGATACATGGACAGGAGAAGCACATGAGATCGCTACATGGACAGGAGGAGCACATGAGATCGATACATGGACAGGAGGAGTGCATGAGATCGATACATGGACAGGAGAAGATCGATACATGGACAGGAGGAGCACATGAAATTGATACATGGACAGAAGGAGATCGATACATGGACAGGAGGAGATCGATACATGGACAAGAGGAGATCGATACATGGACAGGAGGAGATCGATACATGGACAGGAGGAGATCGATACATGGACAGGAGGAGATCGATACATGGACAGGAGGAGATCGATACATGGACAAGAGAAGATCGATACATGGACAGGAGGAGCACATGATATCGATACATGGACAGGAGGTGATCGATACATGGACAGGAGGAGGTCGATACATTGACAGGAGGAGATCGATACATGGACAAGAGGAGATCGATACATGGACAAGAGGAGATCGTTACATGGACAGGAGGAGCACATCAGATCGATACATGGACAGGAGGAGATCGATACATGGGCAGGAGGAGATCGATACATAGACAGGAGGAGATCGAGACATGGACAGGAGGAGATCGACACATTGGCAGGAGGAGATCTATACATGGGCAGGTGGAGATTGATACATTAACAGGAGGAGATCGATACATGGACAGGAGGAGCACATGAGATCGATACATGGGCAGGAGTAGATCGATACATGGGCAGGAGGAGATCGATACATGGACAGGAGGAGCAATTGAGATCGATACATGGACAGGAGGAGATCGATACATGGACAGGAGGAGCACATGAGATCGATACATTTTACAGGAGGAGCACATGAGATCGATACATGGACAGGAGGAGCACATATGATCGATACATGAACAGGAGGAGATCGATACATGGACAGGAGGAGATCGATACATGAACAGGAGGAGATCGATACATGGACAGAAGGAGCACATGAGATCGATACATGGACAGGAGGAGCCTATGTGATCGATACATGGACAGGAGGAGCACATGTGATCGATACATGGACAGGAGGAGCACATGAGATGGGTACATGGACAGGAGGAGCACATGAGATGGGTATATGAACAGGAGGAGATCGATACATGGACAGGAGGAGATTGATACATAGACAGGAGGAGCATATGAGATCGATACATGGACAGGAGGAGCACATGAGATCGATATATGGACAGGAGGAGCACATGAGATCGATACATGGACAGGAGGAGCACATGAGATCGATACATGGACAGGAGGAGATCGATACATGGACAGGAGGAGATCGATACATGGACAGGAGGAGTGCATGAGATCGATACATGGACAGGAGGAGCACATGAGATCGATACATGGACAGGAGGAGCACATGAGATCGATACATGGACAGGAAGAGATCGATACATGGACAGGAGGAGATCGATACATGGACAGGAGGAGCACATGAGATCGATACATGGACAGGAGGAGCACATGAGATCGATACATGGACAGGAGGAGCACATGAGATCGATACATGGACAGGAGGAGCACATGAGATCGATACATGGACAGGAGGAGCACATGAGATCGATACATGGACAGGAGGAGATCGATACATGGACAGGAGGAGATCGATACATGGACAGGAGGAGCACATGAGATCGATACATGGACAGGAGGAGATCGATACATGGACAGGAGGAGATCGATACATGGACAGGAGAGCATGATATCGATACATGGACAGAGGAGCACATGAGATCGATACATGGACAGGAGCACATGAGATCGATACATGGACAGGAGGAGATCGATACATGGACAGGAGGAGATCGATACATGGACAGGAGGAGATCGATACATGGACAGGAGGAGATCGATACATGGACAGGAGGAGATCGATACATGGACAGGAGGAGCACATGAGATCGATACATGGACAGGAGGAGCACATGAGATCGATACATGGACAGGAGGAGCACATGAGATCGATACATGGACAGGAGGAGATCGTTACATGGACAAGAGGAGATCGATACATGGACAGGAGGAGATCGATACATGGACAGGAGGAGATCGATACATGGACAGGAGGAGATCGATACATGGACAGGAGGAGATCGATACATGGACAGGAGGAGATCGATACATGGACAGGAGGAGATCGATACATGGACAGGAGGAGATCGATACATGGATAGGAGGAGATCGCTACATGGACAAGAGGAGATCGATACATGGACAGGAGGAGTACATGAGATCGATACATGGACAGGAGGAGCACATGAGATCGATACATGGACAGGAGGAGCACATTAGATCGATACATGGACAGGAGGAGCACATGAAATCGATACATGGACAGGAGGAGTGCATGAGATCGATACATGGACAGAAGGAGATCGATACATGGACAGGAGGAGATCGATACATGGACAGGAGGAGAAAAATACATGGACAGGAGGAGCACATGAGATCGATACATGGACAGGAGAAGCACATGAGATCGCTACATGGACAGGAGGAGCACATGAGATCGATACATGGACAGGAGGAGTGCATGAGATCGATACATGGACAGGAAAAGATCGATACATGGACAGGAGGAGCACATGAAATTGATACATGGACAGAAGGAGATCGATACATGGACAGGAGGAGATCGATACATGGACAAGAGGAGATTGATACATGGACAGGAGGAGATCGATACATGGACAGGAGGAGATCGATACATGGACAGGAGGAGATCGATACATGGACAGGAGGAGATCGATACATGGACAAGAGAAGATCGATACATGGACAGGAGGAGCACATGATATCGATACATGGACAGGAGGTGATCGATACATGGACAGGAGGAGGTCGATACATTGACAGGAGGAGATCGATACATGGGCAAGAGGAGATCGATACATGGACAAGAGGAGATCGTTACATGGACAGGAGGAGCACATCAGATCGATACATGGACAGGAGGAGATCGATACATGGACAGGAGGAGATCGATACATGGGCAGGAGGAGATCGATACATAGACAGGAGGAGATCGAGACATGGACAGGAGGAGATCGACACATTGGCAGGAGGAGATCTATACATGGGCAGGAGGAGATTGATACATGGACAGGAGGAGATCGATACATGGACAGGAGGAGCACATGTGATTGATTCAAGGAGAGGAGGAGCGCATGTGATCAATACATTTTACAGGAGGAGCACATGAGATCGATACATGGACAGGAGGAGCACATGAGATCGATACATGGGCAGGAGGAGATCGATACATGGACAGGAGGAGATCGATACATGAGCAGGAGGAGCACATGCGATCGATACATGGACAGGAGGAGATCGATACATGGACAGGAGAAGCACATGAGATCGATACATGGACAGGAGGAGCACATGAGATCGATACATGGACAGGAGGAGCACATGAGATCGATACATGGACAGGAGGAGCACATGTGATTGATTCAAGGAGAGGAGGAGCGCATGTGATCGATACATAGACAGGAGGAGCAATTGAGATCGATACATGGACAGGAGGAGATCGATACATGGACAGGAGGAGCACATGAGATCGATACATTTTACAGGAGGAGCACATGAGATCGATACATGGACAGGAGGAGCACATATGATCGATACATGAACAGGAGGAGATCGATACATGGACAGGAGGAGATCGATACATGAACAGGAGGAGATCGATACATGGACAGAAGGAGCACATGAGATCGATACATGGACAGGAGGAGCCTATGTGATCGATACATGGACAGGAGGAGCACATGTGATCGATACATGGACAGGAGGAGCACATGAGATGGGTACATGGACAGGAGGAGCACATGAGATGGGTATATGAACAGGAGGAGATCGATACATGGACAGGAGGAGATTGATACATAGACAGGAGGAGCATATGAGATCGATACATGGACAGGAGGAGCACATGAGATCGATATATTAACAGGAGGAGCACATGAGATCGATACATGGACAGGAGGAGCACATGAGATCGATACATGGGCAGGAGGAGATCGCTACATGGACAGGAGAAGATCGATACATGGACAGGAGGAGTGCATGAGATCGATACATGGACAGGAGGAGCACATGAGATCGATACATGGACAGGAGGAGCACATGAGATCGATACATGGACAGGAAGAGATCGATACATGGACAGAAGGAGATCGATAAATGGACAGGAGGAGCACATGATATCGATACATGGACAGGAGGAGCACATGAGATGGATACATGGACAGGAGGAGCACATGAGATCGATACATGGACGGGAGGAGCACATGAGATCGATACATGGGCAGGAGGAGATCGCTACATGGACAGGAGAAGATCGATACATGGACAGGAGGAGTGCATGAGATCGATACATGGACAGGAGGAGCACATGAGATCGATACATGGACAGGAGGAGCACATGAGATCGATACATGGACAGGAAGAGATCGATACATGGACAGAAGGAGATCGATAAATGGACAGGAGGAGCACATGATATCGATACATGGACAGGAGGAGCACATGAGATGGATACATGGACAGGAGGAGCACATGAGATCGATACATGGACGGGAGGAGCACATGAGATCGATACATGGACAGGAGGAGCACATGAGATCGATACATGGACAGGAAGAGCACATGAGATGGATACATGGACAGGAGGAGGACATGAGATCGATACATGGACAGGAGGAGCACATGAGATCGATACATGGACAGGAGGAGCACATGAGATCGATACATGGACAGGAGGAGCACATGAGATTGATACATGGACAGGAGGAGATAGATACATGGACAGGAGGAGCACATGATATCGATACATGGACAGGAGGAGATCGATACTTGGACAGAAGGAGCACATTAGAGAAACAGGTGACAAGGCTGAGAAGAAAATAAGCGATTGCGATAAGTTCTCCTATCCTTGACGGCTTTTGTGCCTTAGAGTGAGGTGTGCAGTAGAGTGAGGTGTGCCTTAGAGTGAGGTGTGCCTTAGAGTGAGGTGTGCCTTAGAGTCAGGTGTGTACTCCAGAGTGTCCAAGTACAAGTGTGATACACCATTCTGGGATAGAGCGCACGACTGAGACAGAAGACACGAGAAAGGGAAGCGGCTTAGGGGAGACCGTTAGTGTCAACCGTCAGTCGGTGACCTTTGATCGCATCTGCCACTCCGCCTGACTGACTTCGCTCGTCCTGGGGAGTTATGCTAAGATCCGGCTGCATTAATGTATCTGCGTATTGTGACAAACGTCTTGCTCGGCGGTACTGTACTCCATGCACCTTAACGGTGCGCGTGATTCGGGTGTAATCTTAAGCTAAACGACGTTTATTGGCAGTATTACACCCGAATCACGCGGAACACAGAATTTGCGCAGCTGAGTGCGAGCTGGAGGCAAAATCTGGGTCACGTGGCGGCGTCTATTTTCAAGGCTCGTGATTGGCTGAGAGCGATACAACCTCCGATATCAGAGAGCTACTTCCGGCTGACGGTTGACACTAACGGTCTCCCCTAAGCCGCGTGTACGAGAAAGAGCGTGGATAACAGTGATTGTGTCCTCTGAGAATCGGGTCTCCAGTGTGCAGGTAGGGTCGCGCTAACTACTGATTGTCATCGCTGTGTGTCGGCCAGTGTGGCAATAAAGTTTCATCGAAAAAGACCATCGGATTTTGTGAACTTCGACTTCCCGGCGCAAGCTAGGAGAACCCCCGTATTAACAGGACTTCCTGGCGCAAGTTAGGAGAACCCCCGTATTAACAGGACTTCCTGGCGCAAGTTAGGAGAACCCCCGTATTAACAGGACTTCCTGGCGCAAGTTAGGAGAACCCCCGTATTAACAGGACTTCCTGGCGCAAGTTAGGAGAACCCCCGTAATAACAGGACATTGTGAAAGAAACGAGTCGCAACAATGCACTCTGCAAACCTTTCTCTGAGCAAAACGTGTGTAATTCAAGGTTTAATCTTTTACTATTTTCTGTAAATGTAAAGTATCCGAGGAAGTCTGTGATATTTTGAACATTGTCACTATGCTACACATCTTCACCAGTTCAAGCTACCATGAAACTCCCTTTAATAACGGATTTGCTGTGGTCTTTCTGATTTTTATGTTCACTTCAAGCACTAGCACAGACAAACCCTCAAACAGCACCTGCTACAACATGAAAACCAACAGCAACTTTCGTATACTCGGCATTTTATTTATTTGATGTAATTTTGTTTGAGGATAAAACACTTTGCGAATGTGTAGTATACAAAATAACTCACATCGTGCCAATAAAGCATTCTGATGGGTTCATGTTCAGAGCATAACGAAATGTTTGTGTATGGACTAAAATGATGTCAGTTCTAACAATGACCAATAAAATTGATACGCGTTAACTTTTTTTGGTCTTATTTCCTCGTTACGAGTATACTTTCTTCGCAAAACCTGCATAGTTTGCAGATATGGAAAACCTCATACTTCCCAATAAATATAACGATTATGATAATCTGCATGCAAAATGGTGACGACACAACGCTTTCAGATGAAAAATAAAACTCTCACAACAAACGAAGCGATGCAGAAGCAACGGTCACAGCGACAATGAAGACGACAAAATGCCTTTCCTGCAGCTGCGAATTCAGACTTAATGACAAGGCTCGCGTGCTTTCTCGCTCTGCCTTCAGGTTCCAAGACGAGAAGCAGGAACCCAAGTACACACGGAGATTTCCTAAACAACGGTTTTTGTCATGACTGTCAAAGTGATACTTAATTCAAATCGATCATTTATATGCATCTAATTTCGTGATGTGCACATTCAAATTGTTCAGTTACGATTAAATGGGGGGAGTGAGGTGGTGGTGGTGGTGGAGAGTTCAAATGAGTCAACGTTTTTGTGTACGACAGGGGCATGGTTCTAAAGATTAAGGATGAAGTAAATTGTATGATGATGTCATCTGCACGAAAAACGTATTCAAAAGCAAACATTACTGGGAACTGCTCAATCAAGTCTATGTTACAAAACTGTTCAACTAATCACAGATAAAAATTTTTCTATGAACTTATTTGAGGGACATTTTCGGATTTCCTTCGGATTAGATTTTTACACAGGGGAAGTTTATTTGTCCTCCAATGAACAAAATGGCAGGTTCTAAAAATCACAACATGACAAAATCAAGATATTTGCACATTCGCAGCTTACGAAAACATGCCACAAAGCATGAAAATTGATATCTAAACTGTTTTCATATGCATTTGTGAAGTCTATTTTCATAGTTATTTGTAAAATGTTTGTCCATTATTGTCACAAACCCGACAACGTTTTCACGTACATAACATCGATACAAGACGAGGTTTCATCTCCAGCGTCCATAAAACCACAAATTAATGACACACATCACGTCTACATTTTAGAACAAGTAATGTATATGGAACAAGAACGACACTCAGAAAGGATGGCGAATACGAAAACACGTGCTTAAGACGTTGCACACACGACGGTTCATTCGCTATACCTCATCCTGTGCAGCATATCTTTTCCACTACATTTCTTGTGTAAGTCAGTTAATTGAAAGTCTTCATTTTACATTGTGTTACATTCTACATAAGGTAAATACAAGAGCTTTAGTATTTCCAGCGAATGGTCACACAACGAACGACGAATAAGTCACATATGAAGAAAACAAGTAACATGTCGGCAGTAACACACAGTCGCAGCTAACATGCATTTGCGTGTTCGGCACGAAAAAAAAGTTATTCGTCAAATTATTGGATAACAAAAGGAAAGTTCAGGCATATAGGCCCACTAAAAATAGCTTTCAGAGGGCTCACATTCACGCACATAAGAGCACGAATACATGCAACGTAAGTGCTGATGACTATCCTATCCCAATCGAAATCGCTGGTGCAAACAAACTCACGTTCGCGCGATCGTTCATCTGTGTATACATTGCACGCCATGCGCAATCGCATGCACGTGCAATATTCATGCACACACACATACACGCGCACACACACATACACACACAACACACACAACACACACACACACACACACACACACACACACACACACACGCACGCACACACACACACACACACACACACACACACACACACACACACGCACGCACGCACGCACACACACACACACACACACACACACACTGGTGACCACAGGCACGCATACGGTCACACATACGCGCGCGCGCGCGCGCTCGCTCGTAAACACACATATGAATAGTCACAGGGAAAAAGTAGAATACACTCTCCTCGATGCAGACCCCCAACTTCCATGAAGTTCATTGCGATGGAGATTATCACTCCATGACTTTAATCTTATACTTGGCGCTCTTGATGAAGAACTCGTCGATAATACCTCTACGGATGTTGTAGAATTTCGCGTTCTCTCTCTTTACGTAGTCGACTGTTTCACCCATGAACTCTTTAATGCGGGACTGCAAGCTCATCTCGTGTGCCTGGCTCAGGTGTAACAGACGGTGGCGTCGGTGGAACTGTTTCTTCGCCTCAATGCGATCGAGATATTCCTGGTTCGACTCCTTCATATTCTTGTTTACACCTGTTATTTCGTCGATCTGACTCTTTGTGGCAACGATCGGGTATGACATCCGACTGTAGAAGGAAAAAAGGCAAGGGCATTGTGTGATGTAAACTCTTCCCGTCATTATACTGGCTGTAGAGAAGACAAAACAGTAAAGGCTCCTCCTACACACGTACCGGTTGTCCCCCGGTTTTGCTACCAATCCGGTCAAGAATCGGATCCGTTGACTCATTTGCATACAATCCGGCCCGGTTCTTGTCCGTAGAGCAAGCTCTATTCCCCGACCCGGTCTCGACCGATTCGTATACCGGGCGACGGGAGAACGACGAGAATCTCGCGACTAGTTGCCAATTTAAATGGCGGACCTGTCTCCGCTTCGCACAGAAAACGGTGTATTTGGGGGATACTAAAACCCCGTCCAAAGAAAATGTAAGTCATGAACAGCATTAATTTATCAAAGCTGTATGTTGAATGCATCAATAAGTCATGAAAGCTCCTACATTGTACAAGAAGGGCAAAGCCCATACAACTCACATGCTTGACCTTGACCTTCACATGACCGTGACCTTCAAGTGACCTTCAAGGTCAAGATCAAACAACTAAA
>JAWQFJ010004901.1:22500-37323 GCA_034096865.1 Theodoxus fluviatilis
TCCTGTGACCTTGACCTTGAAGCAAGGTCAATCAAACCAGTATCAAAAGATAGGGATTACTTTGCCCTATACACCATATATAGGTATCCAATCTCAAAATCTTCAGAGAAAATTAGGAAAATGTGAAAAATGGCTGTTTTTAGACAACATTTCCGGCTCCTGCGACCTTGACCTTGAAGCAAGGTCAAGTCACTATGTATTTTTTTACGACTTGTCATCATACACCATCATGCCAAATTTGGTGTTGATAGACTTAATAGTCTCAGAGAAAAATCCTACGTTAAAGTTTTTCACCGAC
The DNA here is from genome assembly GCA_034096865.1 of Theodoxus fluviatilis. Taxonomy (NCBI): domain Eukaryota; kingdom Metazoa; phylum Mollusca; class Gastropoda; order Cycloneritida; family Neritidae; genus Theodoxus; species Theodoxus fluviatilis. The sequence goes on from JAWQFJ010004901.1 coordinate 22,799, forward strand.
GCCCAGACGGACGAAACGGGTGAGTACATAGACTCACTTTTGCTTCGCATGTGAGTCAACAATGTATGATCACAGGCGGGGGACTGAACCTGCGACCTTTCGGTTAGCGCCCGATATGCCTCAGCAGCTGTGTTATTGTGGTCCGTGGTGTCTTCTCCTGTCTACACTGCCCTGTCTCTGCGGCTGGTTTCGGCCTTACATGCCCGGATGACCCAAACCCCAAAATTTAGTTTTGCTATTCTTTCCCAGCAGCCATAGATCGTTTCCCTAGTCACCCGGTCTATCCCGAGAGTAATAAAGGTTACGTTTAACATACAGAGCCAAAGCCCTGCGTGGGACAGACAGATGGAAAATGTAGGACCATAGGCGGGGACTGAACCCGCGACCTTACGATTGGCGCCAGAAATGCTCTACCAGCTAAGCTACCATGGTCCGCGTTGTTCTCTCTGTCTACACTGTGTTGTTGTTTTTGTTGTTGTTGCTTATCTCCGTCGTCGTTATTAATGTCGCTGCTCTCATAAATGCTGTTCATAGTAAGGCAGCTTCTGTTTCTGCTGCTGCTGCTGTCACTGCTAACGCTTCCTAATGGGTTAAATAAAGTTGTAGTTAAGGCAACATGGCTAACCCACCCCCACCCCCACCCACCCCCCAACAAGAAGAGCAAAGCCCATACGAAGCACATGCTTGGCCTTGATCTTTACATGACCTTGACCTTAAATGATATTGACCTTCAGGTGACCTTCAAGGTCAAGGTCAAGCAACTAAACCTAGCAATGACATCATACACTAAGAACTGCTTTACACATTTTTTCTACCAAAATACACGTGACCTTGACCCAAGGTCCAGGTCATCCAAGGTCATGCAACACAAAGCTCTTAATTCAAGACATAGGAAGCACAATGGTGCTTATTGGCACTTTCTACCATGCGATATAGTCACTTTTAGTGGTTCACTACCCCAATTTGGTCACATTTCATAAGGATCAAGGAGACCTTGAGTTTGATGATATGTGACCAAATGTGTCTCATGATGAAAGTATAACGTGTGTACTACACTGTTATGAAGTTTGAAAGATTTATCTTTCATAGTTCAGGGCCGAGGTCACTTCAAATTATGTATACAGTCCATTTTTAAAGAGTTCCTGTAACCTTGACCTTGAAGCAAGGTTAAGTCACTATGTATGTCTTTTGAAGCCTTGTCAGTTTAAACCATCATGCCAAATTGGGTCTTGATAGGCTTAATAGTTTCCGAGAAAAATCCAATGATAAAGTTTTTTACAGATTACAAAACGCCCGGACGCCCTGTCTTCTCGGACGCCCAGACGGACGACATGGGTGACCTTGTATAAACATATAGCATGTGTACTACAATGTTATGAAGTTTGGAAGAGTTCTCTTCCATAGTTCAGGGTCAAGGTCACTTCAAAATATGTATACAATCCAACTTTAGAGAGCTCCTGTGACCTTCACCTTGAAGCAAGGTCAATCAAACTAGTATCAAAAGATAGGGATTACTTTGCCCTAAACATCATATATAGGTCAGGTATCCAATCTCAAATACTTCAGAGAGAATTGGGAAAATGTGAAAAATGGCTGGTTTTTTAGACAACAATTACGGCCCCTGTGACCTTGTCCTTGAAGCAACGTCAAGTCACTATGTATGTGTTTTGACGCCTTGTCATCATACACCATTAGCCAAATTGGGTGTTGATAGACTTAATAGTCTCTGAAAAAAATCCAACATTAAAGTTTTTTACGGACGCCCGGATGCCCGTACAGACGACACGGGTGGGTACATAGACTCACTTTTGCTTCGCATGTGAGTCAAAAAAAGGGGGGGGGTGTTAGGTAAGCCTGACTATATTTTTTTTAAGGAGAGCAGATTAAGACTGCGCATATGTGTGTGTATGTGAGTGTTTAAATAAATTTAAAATATACAGAAGATGAATTCAAACACAAATCACAATTTTTCTTCACTGTAAACTATATTTAACTTAAAAGTGCTCATAGGGTGGTTTGTTACTGACTTTCGTTCTCTCCCAAACCTAAACCCACCCACCCCTATCCCCACCCCCACCCCCTTACAAGATTAATTATAAAATGTGTAGGGTCGGCAGGGAAAATACAGTCGGGTTATCATAACTTCTAGTCATTTTCACCTCTTTTGGTGACAGCTTATCATCAATGTCATCTCTAACGTTGTCATACAGAGAGGTAGGGGGGGCCTGTGTCAGACTATAATCTTGAACAACAAGAGCAGGGTGACCGATGAAGTCTGGCGGTACCTCGTGGTAGGGGCAAGCTTCAGCACTAAAACTGAAGAAGCATTCAAGTCACCGAAAGCTTCAGGACTAAGCCTGAAGAAGCAGTCAAGTCTCCGAAAGCTTCAGGACTAAGCCTGAAGAAACAGTCAAGTCACCGAAAGGTTCAGCACTAAGCCTGAAGAAGCAGTCGAGTCACCAAAAGCTTCAGCACTAAGCCTGAAGAAGCAGTCGAGTCACCAAAAGCTTCAGCACTAAGCCTGAAGAAGCAGTCAAGTCACCGAAAGCTTCAGTACTAAGCCTGAAGAAGCAGTCAAGTCTCTGAAAGCTTCAGGACTAAGCCTGAAGAAGCAGTCAAGTCTCCGAAAGCTTCAGGACTAAGACTGAAGAAGCATTCAAGTCTCTGAAAGCTTCAGCACTAAGACTGAAGAAACAGTCAAGTCTCTGAAAGCTTCAGGACTAAGACTGAAGAAACAGTCAAGTCACCGAAAGGTTCAGCACTAAGCCTGAAGAAGCAGTCAAGTCTCTGAAAGCTTCAGGACTAAGCCTGAAGAAACAGTCAAGTCACCGAAAGGTTCAGCACTAAGCCTGAAGAAGCAGTCGAGTCACCAAAAGCTTCAGCACTAAGCCTGAAGAAGCAGTCGAGTCACCAAAAGCTTCAGCACTAAGCCTGAAGAAGCAGTCAAGTCACCGAAAGCTTCAGTACTAAGCCTGAAGAAGCAGTCAAGTCTCTGAAAGCTTCAGGACTAAGCCTGAAGAAGCAGTCAAGTCTCCGAAAGCTTCAGGACTAAGACTGAAGAAGCATTCAAGTCTCTGAAAGCTTCAGCACTAAGACTGAAGAAACAGTCAAGTCTCTGAAAGCTTCAGGACTAAGACTGAAGAAACAGTCAAGTCACCGAAAGGTTCAGCACTAAGACTGAAGAAACAGTCAAGTCACCGAAAGCTTCAGCACTAAGCCTGAAGAAGCAGTCAAGTCTCTGAAAGCTTCAGGACTAAGACTGAAGAAACAGTCAAGTCACCGAAAGGTTCAGCACTAAGCCTGAAGAAGCAGTCGAGTCACCAAAAGCTTCAGCACTAAGCCTGAAGAAGCAGTCAAGTCACCGAAAGCTTCAGGACTAAGCCGGAAGAAGCAGTCAAGTCACCGAAAGCTTCAGCACTAAGCCTGAAGAAGCAGTCAAGTCACCGAAAGCTTCAGCACTAAGCCTGAAGAAGCAGTCGAGTCACCGAAAGCTTCAGCACTAAGCCTGAAGAAGCAGTCAAGTCTCCGAAAGCTTCAGCACTAAGCCTGAAGAAGCAGTCAAGTCTCCGAAAGCTTCAGAACTAAGACTGAAGAAGCAATCAAGTCACCGAAAGCTTCAGCACTAAGCCTGAAGAAGCAGTCAAGTCACCGAAAGCTTCAGTACTAAGCCTGAAGAAGCAGTCAAGTCTCCGAAAGATTCAGGACTAAGACTGAAGAAGCAGTCAAGTCACCGAAAGCTTCAGTACTAAGCCTGAAGAAGCAGTCAAGTCTCCGAAAGATTCAGTACTAAGCCTGAAGAAGCAGTCAAGTCTCCGAAAGATTCAGGACTAAGCCTGAAGAAGCAGTCAAGTCTCCGAAAGATTCAGGACTAAGACTGAAGAAGCTGTCGAGTCACCGAAAGCTTCAGCACTAAGCCTGAAGAAGCAGTCAAGTCTCCGAATGTTTCAGGACTAAGACTGAAGAAGCAGTCAAGTCTCCGAAAGCTTCAGCACTAAGCCTGAACAAGAAGGGCAAAGCCCAAACAACTCACACGTTTGACCTTGACCTTTATATGACCTTGACCTTCAGGTGACCTCCAAGGTCAAGGTCAATCAACTAAACCTAGCAATGACATCATACACTAAGAAATGCTTTACACTTTTTTCCTACCAAAATACATATGACCTTTACCCAAGGTCAAGGTCATCCAAGGTCATGCAATACAAAGCTGTTAATTCAAGACATAAGAAGCACAATGGTGCTTATAGGCACTTTCTACCATGAGATATAGTCACTTTTAGTGGTTCACTACCCCATTTTGGTCACATTTCATAAGGGTCAAAGTGACCTTGACCCTGATGATATGTGACCAAATGCGTCTAATGATGAAAGTATAACATGTGCCCCACATAATGATTAAGTTTGAAACAGTTATCTTCCATAGTTCAGGGTCAAGGTCACTTCAAAATATGTATACAGTCCAACTTTGAAGAGCTCCTGTGCCCTTGACTATGAAGCAAGGTCAACCAAACTGGTATCAAAAGATAGGGCTTACTTTGTTCTATATACCATATATAGGTGAGGTATCCAATCTTAAATACTTCAGAGCAAAGTGAGAAAATGGGAAAAATGACTGTTTTTTAGACAACATTTATGGCCCCTGCGACCTTGACCTTGAAGCAAGGTTAATTCACTATGTACGTATTTATAGGCCTTGTCATCATACATCATCATGCCATATTTGGTATTGATAGACTTAATAGTCTCCGAGAAAAATCCAACGTTAAAGTTTTCAGACGCCCGGACGCCCGGACAGACGAAAAGGGTGAGTACATAGACTCACTTTTGCTTCGCATGTGAGTCAATAACCAGTCAAATGTCCCAAAGTTTCAGGACTAAGCCTGAAGAAGCAGTCAAGTCTTCGAAAGTTTCAGCACTAAGCCTGAAGAAGCAGTCAAGTCTCAGAAAGCTTGCCTATGCCACGACACACCAGACTTCATTGGTCACCCTGCTCTTGTTGTTCTAAAGTTGTCATATTGGTATCCGCTGTCCGAGGCATTGTAAATGCCTCTTTCACTGCAGTGATACAAATGAGCATTGGGGGTGCTCTGAGGAAGGTCCGATGCAGATGTTGGTTTCTGAAGGGAGACGTAATGACATTGAGATTGCATGCACGAAAGCGCACTGGCCTTACAAGAAAAGTAACACCAACTAAAGTATGTGAGGATATGTGAGTTTGGCGCGTATGAAGGGGAAGAAAGTCTAAAGTCGCCAGTCGGGACAAATGAATGAATGAATGAATGAATGAATGAATGAATGAATGAATGAATGAATGAATGAATGAATGAATGAATGAATAAATGGGTGGATGGATGGATGAATGGATCGATGGAAGATGGATAGATGGATGAATAGAAGGAAGGATGAATGGAGTTTTACCACACATCAGCCTTTGTAGGCAATATACAGTCATTAATAATTCAAAATCAGATCTGGTTAGAATGAGAGGACGTCGCGACAAGATTTCCTTCATGACTCGCCACTTCCGATTCGCGCAGAGAGACGCGGTGAGGCTCTCTTTACCCCCAGCCTGCGGTCAGGCTCTCTTTACCCCCAGCCTACATTGATTCTTACTTTCCTTGTCAGTGGACCTGATAAACGATTGCGTGGATGACGAGTCCAATTTCGTTGTGGCCAAGTTCATCGGCATCTGCAAAAATGGAGACACGTTCTTATATCTTTGTCTTGGAACAAATACAACTGGTCATGCTAAAACTCCTTCCTTATTGCGAGGTAACACAGATATGTTTTCGTTGCGGTGGCTGAAAACAACCACAAAGTCATCCCGAGCAACGACCGAACCGCGGCACCTGAACGCCGCGCGCACTTGCCAACTGGTGGAGCTACTTCGCCAATCCCGGTCTTAAAAGGTGGAGGACTCTTGTATTTTGGACAAGATAGAAGGAGAAGGGAAATTCATGTAAATACTTATGATTTGCTTTGACATGTCATAATCGTCAAACCAACGCTAACACAGTCACACAGTGGGGTAGGCGCAACGTAGATGTTCACCTAGAATCCTCCCGTGCAAGAGTACATCGTGTTCACCTAGAATCCTCCCTTGCAAGAGTACATCGTGTTCACATAGAATCCTCCCTTGCAAGATTACATCGTGTTCACATAGAATCCTCCCGTGCAAGAGTACATCGTGTTCACATAGAATCCTCCCTTGCAAGAGTACATCGTGATCACCTAGAATCCTCCCTTGCAAGAGTACATCGTGTTCACATAGAATCCTCCCGTGCAAGAGTACATCGTGTTCACATAGAATCCTCCCTTGCAAGAGTACATCGTGTTCACCTAGAATCCTCCCGTGCAAGAGTGCATCGTGTTCACCTAGAATCCTCCCGTGCAAGAGTGCATCGTGTTCACCTAGAATCCTCCCGTGCAAGAGTGCATCGTGTTCACATAGAATCCTCCCTTGCAAGAGTACATCGTGTTCACCTAGAATCCTCCCGTGCAAGAGTACCTCGTGTTCACCTAGAATCCTCCCGTGCAAGAGCACAGCGATCTCTGGCAAACGACTGACTGCACTGATGAGTGCATCTTTTTTTAAAGAACGGGATTGGGCGTAGTGGTTGGACCTGTTGGCAAGTGTGAGGGGCGATTAGGTGCAATGGTTCTATTCCTACTCAAAGTGACTCGACCGCTATTTCCCATCATGACGTCACGCGTCAAGGTTCACATGAAAGGCAGCGAGGATGGCATGAGCAACAAAAGTTGCAACAAGAGCAAACGAGCAAGAGCAGACGCTTTAGCAACAGAAACTAAAGCAGTAAGAACAGGAGGAGCGGCAATGCTAGCAACAATAGAAGTAAGGTACTGGAAGCACAACCATCAGCAACAAGCAAAAACAGCATAATCTAAAACTGACGCCCGAAATAGCGGCAGCAGAAGCAAGATTATAAGCAGAAATGTCAGATGCAGAACAAGCACAAACTGAAGCAGTGCTAATAGAAATAGCGAGAATGATAGCAACAGTAGAAGCAAGATATTGGAAGCAGCAACCACAAAAACTGAAGCAGTTGTTACGGAGATAGTGGCAATAGTAGCAGCAGTATAAGCAGGAGTATTAGAAGCAGAACCAACAGCAACAAGCAGATACATCAGAAATTAAAACAGTAAACACGTAAATAGCGGGAACAGTAGCAACAACAGAAGCGGGAGTATCAGAAGCAGAAACAGCAAAACGAAGCAACGGCTTCCGTAGCGCTAGTGTCATAGGCTAGACTACGTCTCGTCTCGAACGGTGGGGCTCGACCTAGTTACACATGCATGAGATGACGTGTCACCCGCCAACTCTTGTGATTGGACCATTCCCATGCAGAGGCGACTCTTTTCTCGCGTACTCTTGTTATCTTAACTAGGATTAGCCATCTATGCAAGTCAATGATGGAGTAATATGTACTTCATATAGGATTACAGCCGGCCAATCTATGTAAGTCAATGATGGAGTAATATTCACTTCATATAGGATTACAGCCAGCCAATCTATGTAAGTCAATGATGGAGTAATATGTACTTCATACTGGATTACAGCCGGCTAATCTATGTAAGTCAATGATGGAGTAATATGTACTTCATACTGGATTACAGCCGGCTAATCTATGTAAGTCAATGATGGAGTAATAATTATTTACTTCAAATAGGATTACAGCCGGCTAATCTATGTAAGTCAATGATGGAGTAATATGTACTTCATACTGGATTACAGCCGGCTAATCTATGTAAGTCAATGATGGAGTAATATGTACTTCATATAGGATTACAGCCGGCCAATCTATGTAAGTCAATGATGGAGTAATATGTACTTCATATAGGATTACAGCCGGCCAATCTATGTAAGTCAATGATGGAGTAATATGTACTTCATATAGGATTACAGCCGGCCAATCATAGCGAAGATAGCAAGAGTACGCGGGAAAAGAGTCGTCTCTGCCTGGTGTTACAAGTAGTACTAAGATGATTAATCTTTTCTTTGGCTCGTTGAATGTCTAGGGTAATTCGTATTACTACTTGTCACCTTCCAATCCGCCATTCATACAGGGATGACGTACGTACGCAAATGAGGACTGGGATACTAAAATCAAAGGTCAAACATAGCTTTAATCAATGATAAACAAATTGGTCATGAGTGAAAATTTCGACACAATAATTAATAAGTCATGGAGATACTGAAACGCATTACTAAATAAAATAAACCTTTCCCCAAAATAAACAATACTTAAAAGAAAACGGCTGCCAAGCCAGAGTAACCGGTACTCACATCTGAGACTTGTGGTGGTGTTCAGCCAATCCGCAATGAGCACACGTGCCCGCTTTCCCAATGAATGAAATTCCACACACACTGGAGGGAGAGGGGGAATTTTGGATATCCGCTTTCGGATGTACTTCACAACATACAACGAAACATGAGATTGCCTCGCATAGGAGAGGAGGCAGTCGTTATTTCTCGGTTCTCGTAGTGGAGGTTGAAGTCTTGACTTGTACTTGATCCAGGAGATGTAGGAGCTCTGGCGTCAACACGTGGGCAGATGTCCGGTAGGCGAGCAGACGACAAATTCCCTCAGTGGCAGGCAGACGGCAGGCGAGGTAACTTGGGAGGTCAACGAGGCGAGGGCGACGATGCGAGAGACCGACAGAACTTTCTCGCAGGCGTCTTATCAGGCATTGGAGAATCTCTACAGGCAATTCCTCCATACAGGGAGGACAGGACGCAGTTCACTTAGGAGAGGGAACGTTTCAAAAACGAGAACTCGAGATACCTTATGCGTTGTCTCTCTCGAGTCAGAAGCGAGGGCAGTACTCCATCCAGTACCCTGTCTATACATAGACACTTGAAGTAGGTTACTGGGCATTGTCCGTCAGCGGACGAAACTTCATCAGTTTTCACAGATAGTTCAACACGTGAACTCTCTCCAAGACAGGGCGCCGTCCTCACATGGGCTGTCTCTGTGAAAATTCTGCAACGGGCACGCGTGTTATTCCATAACACGGGTTCTTATACGACAGCAAAAGTCTACCTGTCGTCCTCGACCAATCACAACGTTGGAGGGTGTCTTGATTCACGATATCACACCAAACGACCAATCAACTGTTCACATAACCAGTCAGCTCCCCATTGATCAATAACTGAGCTGTCTCATTAGTCCGTCACCTAAAAAGTCCACTGCAGATTGGTCAATGGCAGAATGCGAACCGAGAAAAATTCAATATCATTCCAAACGTCCTACTAAGTTCGTTTCTCCATTAGAAGGAAAACAAGGTTCACTGTTCGATTTTCCTTCCAAAACTCTACTCACCACACAAATCTCATCATCAACACTGGCTCGGCAGCAATATCAAACTAGTCTATGGCTTGGCAGATAATTCCCAACCCACTATATGACATAACCACAACCAGGAACAAATGGGAAATATGCGTTTCGTAACACTGGAGATAGTCAAGTCGCAAGATGCATAATTATGTAACTAGGTCGACCTCCACCGCTGGATAAGACGCCGCCCAGCCTATGTCGACCCCAGCAGCAAATGAGCGCGTGACTTGTAGCTGCAATGGCGCTGGCTTCCAGGACAATAATAAATGTAGCCAGCGATGGCAGTAATGGTGATGGTAGTGACATCGATCTTGCAAGGATAACGGCGACAAAAGGATGACGATAATACACGCGACAAGGATAACGGCGACAAAAGGATGACGATAATACACGCGACAAGGATAACGGCGACAAAAGGATGACGATAATACACGCGACAAGGATAACGGCGACAAAAGGATGACGATAATACACGCGACAAGGATAACGGCGACAAAAGGATGACGATAATACACGCGACAACGATAACGGCGACAAACGGATGACGATAATACACACGACAACGATAACGGCCACAAAAGGATGACGATAATACCCGCGACAACGATAACGGCGACAAAAGGATGACGATAATACACGCGACAACGACAGCACCGACGATGACAGAACGGAGTGAGAGCAGAACACAACTGCACGTCACCATGCTCCAGCCACAGTGTTACTGAGTGCAGCCGACTGCTCCTCAGGCACTGGCGGAGTGAGAGCAGAACACAACTGCACGTCACCATGCTCCAGCCACAGTGTTACTGAGTGCAGCCGACTGCTCCTCAGGCACTGGCGGAGTGAGAGCAGAACACAACTGCACGTCACCATGCTCCAGCCACAGTGTTACTGAGTGCAGCCGACTGCTCCTCAGGCACTGGCGGAGTGAGAGCAGAACACAACTGCACGTCACCATGCTCCAGCCACAGTGTTACTGAGTGCAGCCGACTGCTCCTGAGGCACTGGCGGAGTGAGAGCAGAACACAACTGCACGTCACCATGCTCCAGCCACAGTGTTACTGAGTGCAGCCGACTGTGCTCCTCAGGCACTGGCGGAGTGAGAGCAGAACACAACTGCACGTCACCATGCTCCAGCCACAGTGTTACTGAGTGCAGCCGACTGCTCCTCAGGCACTGGCGGAGTGAGAGCAGAACACAACTGCACGTCACCATGCTCCAGCCACAGTGTTACTGAGTGCAGCCGACTGCTCCCCAGGCACTGGCGGAGTGAGAGCAGAACACAACTGCACGTCACCATGCTCCAGCCACAGTGTTACTGAGTGCAGCCGACTGCTCCCCAGGCACTGGCGGCGTGAGTGGGGACGGAGCTGTCACACAGCCTTTCCCACTGACAGCTGCGTACGGGCCTACGGCTTGCTCCGAACCTACCAGGCCTGGGTGGCGCGGCCTCCTCTTGTTGAAGTGCTTCTGGCGCGAGAAATTATCTATTTCCCTCATAAACTTGCTGTACTCTCGGTGTGTGAACTCCATGCAGTCCGCGTCATCCACACCGAAGGCATCTCTACCACCTGGGGCAGAGACAAGAGGTCAAGTGTCAGGTTCAATTTATGATCCCACTCGGAGGTGAGCATATCGCGTGTGGTGAAAAGTGCTGGAAAATGTGACAGCAACGTGGAAGTCTGCAGCCTTGGCCCAAGTCCCCTCGACACGTCCCCTTGCTTAGTTACGTCACGTGGTCACGGCGGATTAGACCACTTGATAGTTCCAGCGTTACATGATGTTATTCAGCAGTATCACGTGATCGTAGTTCTCGATTGTCATTGGTTGTTGCGAGTCTACACGTAAACGATGCCATTCTCTATTGGCCGCTAGCGAGAATACACACACGATCACTGCAAGATAAACGCTTTATTTTGGTGTGATCGTTCTTTTGGATCCGTCGCAATGGATTTCCATTGCCCGATAATCGGCTGCAGCAATGACAGCTATGGACATGAGAGATGGCAGACTGCTCTTTGCGAAAGTCTTGGACTTCGCCACGACTCGGACCAGTGCTCCGAGGATAGAATTTGTACTTACAATTTGACACAGGACTGGCCCGACATTCTTCATGATGTTGTTGATCTAAAAAAAGTTCAATAACACCACTGGCCGCAATCGGCCAGTTTTAGCCGACTTTTCTTTTACTAGGTATTGATGTTCTCATGACATCACTAGCCGCAATCGATGAAGCCGACCGTGAACTTTTATTCTGCTTTCCGTTCAGTGCATGTTAAACGTACTTCTTTAAATTTCAGAAATGGCCCACAGCAACAGTTGATATTAACCGAATATGGTTTCGACTGAGTAATGGATAAATTCCTCGAGTGATCTAGTAAACACCCGGCCGTCTTAACCGGTCGTTCAGATCGCACATTTGGCACTGTCTTACTCAGAGTGCGATCGTTATGAGATCTTAATATGTTAGACCAGATGGAGGGGAAGGGAAGGGAATTTCCTGTAAAAACTTTCCTTTTGTTTTGGCACATCGCAGACGTTGAACTATCGCAGTCACACAGCAGGAGCGAATCAATTCATTTGTGGGGGGGTGTTTCCAAACTCTTTTTAACAACGGGGGGGGGGGGGGAGGGGGTAAACGTGCTCAACTGAAACGTGAAAGCGGAGAAGGGGGGGGAGAGGGGGGTTCGCGTGCATTCTGAACACAGAGATACTATCTCTGACACAGGTTGGTCACGTGACTTCGAATCCACATTCCAATGATTCTACCAATCAAAATTCAACATGATCAGAAGACCATTGAGAGTAAATAGAGGCGATTCTATTTCACTCCAATTATTTATCCCGATAGATAAACACAAATTTGGTGTTCTAATAAAACTAATCTATGAGATTTTCAGGAAATCATTTGAGAACTACTTTTAGCGCGAACGTGTCTATAAGGTTGCAAGCTGCCTTGAGCACGTGCGATTGTGTATATACAGTAGTCGCCGCTTATTAAAAACACATTGGGACCGAACAAAAGTGTTTTTAATAAGCGGCGTTTATATTAACCGGCACCTCCCGCTTCACCAAGCCGTTGCGTTTCTTCCACCTGTTAAACCACCCATTTGTAGCTTTGAATTCGGAGCGACCAAGCTGGGAATCAATCTGTTCCGCCTTCTGACACAGGATTGGGCCGTTTACAGGTGTGTTGCGTGCTTGGATAGAGTCGAACCACCGCTTTAAGCCATCTTCTGTCTCTTTATCCTTCCCGCAGCGCCGACGCTTCCTTTGGCCTTGACTGGAGCCCTCTGCGATATCAGCCCTAAGTTCATCTTCTTTTTTCAGTGTCTGGCACAGAAATGATGCCGACACACCCAAAATGTCAGCACCCTCCCTCAAACTTTTAGAATTTAGCTCTCGGTAGCGATCAAGCAAGTCCACTTTGTCTTTGGGTGTCATTTCTGTTCTTTTTCTTTTCTTTGGAGCTGAAGTTAAAGCCATTTTCTGATTCACTGCTTATCCAGCGAGACTAGACAGTGTTGAATTGACATCTGACGGTTTGCTGACAAGGTACGTGTAATCACTGTTCACACAAACGCTGAAGCGTCTTTAGTTGTCATCTAACGGTTTGCTGACAAGAATTCACAACCAGAGATCGACTCTGACCCTCCGAACTCGCTCAATGAAGTATAAATATTGCTGTTGTATTCAAAGTCCTTATAATTAGTAGAGTTCACAATATTACACTCTTGTGATTCGAATTTTACCGCATACAAGTTTTACATTCATGGGAAATCGATGTTTAGAAAATGAACTGACGGGAAAATGGCTGCCAGTATGGAGTGTATCACAACAAGCGGAGGAATACACTCACGATGTGATATGGCATTCAGCGTGGCTGTTCAGAACGGTGGTATGCATGTTATGGAAGAATTTAGGCTATCACGTGACCAAACTGTTGCTGAGACTATATTCACTAGTCTCAGCCACGCTGAATGGTTCGCGTGCTGAACTAAAACATACAAGCGGAGGGGGGGGGGGGGGGGGGGGGGGGGGGAGGGAGTGCACGACCCAAACGTGATAGCGGGGGGGGGGGGGGGAGGTGCTCGACCCAAACGCGATAGCGGGGGTGGGGGTAGGAGGGGTAGTGTTGTCACTGCAAAATGGTCCAATCTAGCGCATCCTGATGATAATCATTACCAGTTTCAGGCAGCAGATTTTGTAACTGACAAATATATCTATATATTTTTTTTCTGTTGGGGTCTGGGGGGTTCTGGAAACCCCGAACCCCCCCCCCCCCCTCGTCCGTGCCTGCAGAGAGGTAGGTGCATCGTAAATGCTCACCACAGAGATCTTTGTTTATACGTGGAGTGGGTCAGTGCGTACTGCGCATGCGCCATTTCCAAGATGGCAGCGGACCTATCAGGGGGTCTATTGCTTTTTAGGTGTCACGAAACGTCGCTTCCCACAGCACAGCGTATTCTCGCTAATTCCAGAAGGGAACACAGGTACGCAAACAAGTTTTCAATGTGTGTGTGTGTGTGTGTGTGTATGTGTGTGTGTATGTGTGTGTGTGTATGTGTATGTGTGTGTATGTGTGTGTATGTGTATGTGTGTGTATGTGTGTGTGTATATGTGTGTGTATGCGTGTGTGTATGTGTATGTGTGTGTATGTGTGTGTATGTGTGTGTGTATGTGTGTGTATGCGTGTGTGTGTATGTGTATGTGTGTGTGTGTATGTGCATGTGTGTGTGTATTCTCTGTGTGTGTGTGTATGTGTGTGTGTGTGTGTGTGTGTGTGCATGTGTGTGTGTGTATTCTCTGTGTGTGTGTGTATGTGGTCATTGTGCCACCATGCCCTTGCTGTGTGATATTACCCCTCCTGTGTGTTGTGCTGTACTCGTGTGTGCTTGGTTCTCCCATTTTTTGTGTATTCTCCCCCTGCCTTCTGTGTGCACATGTTGTAGATGCGTGTCACGTAAGAACTCTATTCTCTGGGTAGTGTGTATGATGTGCTGTGTCGCTAACACGTAGCATGTGTATACATGTGCATGTGTGTACTTCCCTCTGCTGTTATGCCTCGTAAGTATCGTGCCATGTGTGTGTGTGCGATATCTCCTCTGCTGTCGATGCTCATGTGAATCAGTAATCGTGTGTGTTGAGATGCCGTGGTTGTGTCATTTC
>JAWQFJ010004902.1:0-27500 GCA_034096865.1 Theodoxus fluviatilis
CACCCCTTGATTGCATGGAAAGAAAGTGGATGTTACAAGATGGCAAGATAAACCCCTAGACAATTTCTCTTAAGTGAGAGATCAAGAACCCCATCTCGTAACAATTGGGAGCTCGTCGTCCAGGATATGAATCTATACAGATAACAGTCACGATGTCCGTCTGAGATTTGAATCATAGGTAAAACTTTGTAACAGTTGAGATACTCATCAGAGATTTGAATCAATTAGCATATATATTGTCATAAAAATTTTAACTTCAATAAACTGTTTTTCTTGTTAACCTACTGGAAAAGAGTGAGCGAGCTGTGTTTCTGAATGAAAGATTGTGTTTTCAGTCTTGTTACTTTGACTTGCTTTACCTGTGAAAGGAACTCATGCATTTTGTTGTGTACTGATCCGACTGACAATCGACGTGACATTTTGCTTCGGTGATGACATTTAATAATTAGGGTTTTGGACAACCTTAGCTAAGTTCGAAGATAAGTCATGGACACAGTTACACATTTCGTCACAAACTTAGAGGTACAAATCCTAAGCAAGGCAACAAAGAAAGAGTTGTTGCAGGTTGCTGGGCACTTTGAAATTCTTATCAAGAAAGGTCAGAGGGTTGATATCATTAGAGCACAATTGATTGAAGGTCTTATAAACAAGGGAATTCTTGCAGATTCAGGGAAGAAGGCAGAACTTGATTTAAATATGGCAAAAATAAATCCAGCAGATGAAGAAGATCAAAATTCTGGTCGTTCGACACCTGGGAGTAGGAATGGACTGGCAAGCATGCCAGACCCATTAGCACTTCGGAAGCTTGAGATGCAGCATGAGATGGCACTGAAGCAGCATGAGATGGCACTGAGACAGATGGAGCTGGAGATGCAGAAAGAAATTAGGCTCAAAGAACTAGAAATGCAATCTAGAGATAGGAGAGAATCCAGTGGTAGTAGCAGCAGTGAGTCGGTCACCGTGAAGGTGGACAGAGTTCCAGCATTTGATGAGGCAAATCTGGAGAGGTATTTTGAGTATTTCGAGAAGACTGCTACCACCTGGAACTGGCCCATGGAAAAGTGGGCAGCACTCCTACAGTCCGTGCTAGTGGGAAAAGCACGCGTCGTTTTCATTTCCCTTTCTATTGGGGATAGTAAGGACTATGTGATTGTGAAGGAAGCCATTTTGAGGGAATATCAACTCGTTCCTGAAAGCTACAGAAAGAAGATTCGTAGCCTGCAGAAAGCAGAGAGAAAGACTTTTAGGGAGTTCGCGCACGACCTGAGAACCACGTTTGACCGATGGTTACGTGCAGAAAAGGTAGGGAATAGTTATGAGAAGCTCCGGGAGACCATACTCATGGAGGCTTTTCATGAAAGAGTGACTGATGATCTTAGAATGCATCTGTCAAATTGCAGAGTGGAAACTCTTGATCATGCCGCTACAGTATGTGATACAAATGCAGCGGTACACTGCCAGGTAGGGAGTACGGTGAGAGAGAATTCTCCAACCCAAAGGAAGTTTGGAAATGGGAAACCTCCGCAGAGGACTCATGGCAATACTAGGTATGGAAGTCAGAGTCGAGGGAACCATGCGGAGCATGGGAACCAAGGTAGAGAGAGAAGGGAACAGACAGACCTTTCCAAGGTCCAGTGCTACAACTGTCAGAGGTTTGGTCACTTCGCCAAAGATTGCCGTCGTGGCCAACCGACATTCAATTCCAAGTCTGTTAACAGCGTGAGCAGGGAGAAACCCAACATGCAGAGGCTAGGCAGGGAGAAAGTAGAGACCACAAAAGGAGGCGAATTTCACCCTTGCACCGGTCAGGGACCGAAAGGGGAATTCGATCCTTACATCAGTCAGGTACTGATAAACCTACCAGGTGGAACAAAGCAATGGGTCCGCCTGTTTAGGGATACCGGCGCTAGTGTGACGTTAGTGCGAGGGGATGTACTGTGCCATTTGATAGCCGAGAGACAGACAAGGGGATATGGATAGCAGGAATCATTCCTGGAGTCGAGAAATATGTTCCCATCCATCAGATAGAGATAGAAAGTGATCTAATCACGGGAACTGTGGAAGTGGCGGTTTTAGATGAGATGAGAGGCTGTGAAAGCTATGATGTCATTCTGGGAAATGACTTAGAGCGACCTGCCAGACAGGTCAAGCTCGTCCTAACTTCAACCCCAGCTGTGACAGCAAGTAGGGAGAAGGAGAAAGATTTCTTGGCATTTGTGGTGACGCGTGCGCATAGAAGGGAAGCAAAGAGGGGGATAGATATCTCCGAAACCTTCCTATGGGAAGAGTCAGAGACAGGGCAGGACAGTAAGGTACCTAGCTGGGGATCAGAGAACTCAGATGAGTTGACGACTTTGAGTTCAGAGGTGACAGAGTCAGAGACAGAGTCAGAGACAGCGCCAGGGACAAAGTCAGGGACAGAGTCAGGGACAGAGTCAGGGACAGTCAGGGACAGAGTCAGGGACAGAGTCAGGGACAGAGTCAGGGACAGAGTCAGAGTCAAAGTGCAAGTGAAAGTGCAAGTGAAAGTGGAGAGAGAAGACAAGACAAGGGAGATGCAGTGCCTGGGTTTGTCAGCCCCTGCTGGTTGTGGGACTTGTGTCTTGAAGTGTGACAGGGCTGAGGGAAGCAGTAAGGGTGGCTGTGCTATGATGGAGAGTGAGAAGTACAAGAGAAGTGTACCGAGTAAATGCCATCTGCTGCGAGATGTCAGTGGCTGAGACTGGCTTAGGAGGTGTTTGTTTCTTGGAGCTTGCACAGGGAGAGCAGTGCAAGGAAGGGGTGTGTGAGTGTAATCAGGTGCAAGCCGTGGCCAGGACAGCAAGCTGGGTGAGGTGTGTGTGGTGCCCAGTGTTAACGGTGGAAGGAGGAGTGAGTGTGTGTGTGAGAGGAGGAAGAGAGGACAGATGAAGGAATGATAAGTGTACTACAGCCCCATGTTTCCATGGAGGACTGCAAGATGGAGGTGAAGCCTGAGTCTTGTGTAGAGACAAGTATGGAAAGGCTGGGTGAAGGAGAGAAGCAGGATGGAAAGGTCGGTGTGCATTTGCAAGCCAGGGCTGAGTCCAGTGTGACCACAGGTGGCAGGTAGTCAGTGTGTGTTGCCGAATACCTGGGAGAAGCGAAACAAAGAGTGAGAAAACGGTATGAATGGAAGGCGAGGAAAAAGAAAAGAAGTTTGAACTTGGAGGGTCAAATGGGAGTGAGAAAATGGATGTGTCTGTCTGACTAGGCATGCGGTTCACTAGCAGAAATGATCTCCTGCCTGTGTATGTAAATGAAGTTGTCGTTGGTTACATGTGGCAGAGTGCTTACTCTGTCAACAGCCTGAGGGAAATGGACTCCTTGTTTTCCACATTTTCTTGTTGTTGAAAAGCAGTGCTGTCAAACACTGGAACAATGTGAAGCACTGATCTATATATGTTCTATTTTAATAAAATTGAGGGCTGACCAGGTCTTACATAATGTTTGGTTGTGTAGGGATAATATTGTAGCCGACACACTCTCTAGACTGTAATGGATATTCTGAGAGTAACGCCTCCTGTTTTCCCTTTTCTCCTTTTGTCTTTGCATGCAACTGTATTGATGTATTCACAATGGATAGTGATTAGGAAATATGTAACTGTCAGAGACGGTTACGACTTTGCATGAAGTAGACAAATGATGTGTTGCTTATTCATTTGTCCATCTATCTTGAATTCCAAATCCCCTGGAATTCACGACTTTAGGGGTGGAGATGTTATGAATCGAGATATTTTAAATATAAGTCAGTTCATTGTCCACTTTAAGAGCCAGCTATCTCTTAAACCAGCCAGGAATGTTGTGCTGAACGTGAGAATTGGACAGAACAAAGAGACGCTAACATTCTGCTGCACACTGTGCCGAGAATAGAATTGGTCAGTGGAGAGAACAAAGACACTAATGTGGTACTGCACAGATGGTGCCTATAATGTGATTGGCCAGTGGATGGCTCCCAAAACTATAAAGCCTCCATCGTCTTTCTTTCTCTCTCTCTTACCCCCTACCTCTGGGGCGTGCAGTGCACTTGCTGTGACTGCGCCCAAGGTCAAACAGGAGATGGGAAGGGGGAACGCCAGAAACTCTTCTTACCCATAGCCCTGCTGCCTCCCAAGACTCCTCTGACGCCATCCATCAAGGGTCCAGTCCACTCAGATGGGCATGATTCGACACCTCCACCAGAAGATCAGAGTTATCAGGCTGCCACGCTTGGCCTGACCCCACAGACAGCGTCATGCCTGACCCCACAGACAGCGTCATGCCTGACCCCACAGACAGCGTCATGCCTGACCCACGGACAGCGTCGTGCCAGACCCCACAGACAGCGCCATGCCTGACCCACGAACAGCGTCACGCCTGACCTACGAACAGCCTCAACGCGGAGGGGAGACGTTCAACGATACCCTCCCTTCCCCAAGCACCAGAATTCAAGATTCCAGGGCAGGCCCATCTCACTTGGCCCTACATGTTCATCCATCTACAACCCTGTTGAAAAGGCTCTACGCTCATCAGTGATCAGCTGAATTGAACGCTCACAGATAAGTGTAACCATTGAAAGGCTGGCTGGCTAAACATGGTATGACATAATACTTTGAATTAATTATATTAAGAATTATCATTATTACTTCCATATTATTAAAGTTATTTTTAAAGTCAAATTCCACCTACTTTTCTTCTCTGTGTAGTCTCGCTCACCCCTTGATTGCATGGAAAGAAAGTGGATGTTACAAGACGGCAAGATAAACCCCTAGACAATTTCTCTTAAGGGAGAGATCAAGAGCCCCGTCTCGTAACAATGTCCACTTATCAGCTGGTCCCCTGGCTGCTGGGCTTTCAAGGCTTGCACCAGTAGCTCAGCCAGGGGCCTGCTCCAGTAGCTCAACCAGGGGCCTGCTCCAGTAGCTGAGCTAGGTGCGGCCCCAAACAGCCAAAGAGACATTCTGTGCCACAGAGGCAGACAGTCTCTGTCACAGTTCGGTCAGGTGATCTATGGATCTATGTTATCGATTTTGTACATATTTAGTGCCCTATCAATATTAATGTTGAATTTTTATATGAAAAAGTGTTGGGACTGCTTTTTACGACAAGAATTCTGTCTCAGAACCCTCTTTGTATTTTAAGTGCCATGCATAGTATTTTTGTGAATGAGATGATGTGACTGAACCGTGACAGAGACGGTCTGGTATTCTCTGTGGCACAGAATGGTGACAGAGACGGTCTGGTAGTCACTGTGGCACAGAACGGTGACAGAGACGGTCTGGTAGTCTCTGTGGCACAGAACGGTGACAGAGACGGTCTGGTAGTCTCTGTGGCACAGAACGGTGACAGAGACGGTCTGGTAGTCTCTGTGGCACAGAACGGTGACAGAGACGGTCTGGTAGTCTCTGTGGCACAGAATGGTGACAGAGACGGTCTGGTAGTCTCTGTGGCACAGAACGGTGAGAGAGACGATCTGGCATTCTCTGTGGCACAGAACGGTGACGGAGACGGTCTGGTTGTCTCTGTGGCACAGAACGATGACAGAGGCTGTCTGGTAGTCTCTGTGGCACAGAACGGTGACAGAGACTATCTGGTGGTCTCAGTGGCACAGAACGGTGACAGAGGCTATCTGGTAGTCTCTGTGGCACAGAACGGTGACAGAGGCTATCTGGTAGTCTCTGTGGCACAGAACGGTGACAGAGGCTGTCTGGTAGTCTCTGTGGCACAGAACGGTGACAGAGACTATCTGGTGGTCTCAGTGGCACATAATTGTGACAGAGGCTATCTGGTAGTCTCTGTGGCACAGAACGGTGACAGAGACGGTCTGGCATTCTCTGTGGCACAGAACGATGACAGAGGCTGTCTGGTAGTCTCTGTGGCACAGAACGGTGCCAGAGACGGTCTGGTAGTCTCTGTGGCACAGAACGGTGACAGAGACGGTCTGGTAGTCTATGTGGCACAGAACGGTGACAGAGGCTGTCTGGTAGTCTCTGTGGCACAGAACGGTGACAGAGACTATCTGGTAGTCTCTGTGGCACATAATTGTGACAGAGGCTATCTGGTAGTCTCTGTGGCACAGAACGGTGACAGAGACGGTCTGGCAGTCTCTGTGGCACAGAACGATGACAGAGGCTGTCTGGTAGTCTCTGTGGCACAGAACGGTGACAGAGGCTGTCTGGTGGTCTCAGTGGCACATAATTGTGACAGAGGCTATCTGGTAGTCTCTGTGGCACAGAACGGTGACAGAGACGGTCTGGTAGTCTCTGTGGCACAGAATTGTGACAGTGGCTATCTGGTAGTCTCTGTGGCACAGAACGATGACAGAGGCTGTCTGGTAGTCTCTGTGGCACAGAACGGTGACAGAGACTATCTGGTGGTCTCAGTGGCACATAATTGTGACAGAGGCTATCTGGTAGTCTCTGTGGCACAGAACGGTGACAGAGGCTGTCTGGTAGTCTCTGTGGCACAGAACGGTGACAGAGGCTGTCTGGTAGTCTCTGTGGCACAGAACGGTGACAGAGGCTGTCTGGTAGTCTATGTGGCACAGAACGGTGACAGAGGCTGTCTGGTAGTCTCTGTGGCACAGAACGGTGACAGAGACTGTCTGGTAGTCTCTGTGGCACAGAACGGTGACAGAGACGGTCTGGTAGTCTCTGTGGCACAGAACGGTGACAGAGACGGTCTGGTAGTCTCTGTGGCACAGAACAATGACAGAGGCTGTCTGGTAGTCTCTGTGGCATAGAACGATGACAGAGGCTATCTGGTAGTCTCTGTGGCACATAATTGTGACAGAGGCTATCTGGTAGTCTCTGTGGCACAGAACGGTCAGAGAGACGGTCTGGCATTCTCTGTGGCACAGAACGGTGACAGAGTGACTGTCTGGCATTCTCTGTGGCACAGAACGGTGACAGAGACGGTCTGGTAGTCTCTGTGGCACAGAACGGTGACAGAGACGGTCTGGTAGTCTCTGTGGCACAGAACGGTGAGAGAGACGGTCTGGTAGTCTCTGTGGCACAGAACGGTGACAGAGACGGTCTGGTAGTCTCTGTGGCACAGAACGGTGACAGAGACGGTCTGGTAGTCTCTGTGGCACAGAACGGTGACAGAGGCTGTCTGGTAGTCTCAGTGGCACATAATTGTGACAGAGGCTATCTGGTAGTCTCTGTGGCACAAAATTGTGACAGAGGCTATATGGTAGTCTCTGTGGCACAGAACGGTGACAGAGATGGTCTGGTAGTCTATGTGGCACAGAACGATGACAGAGACTATCTGGTGGTCTCAGTGGCACATAATTGTGACAGAGGCTATCTGGTAGTCTCTGTGGCACATAATTGTGACAGAGGCTATCTGGTAGTCTCTGTGGCACAGAACGGTGACAGAGGCTGTCTGGTAGTCTCTGTGGCACAGAACGGTGACAGACACGGTCTGGTAGTCTATGTGGCACAGAACGGTGACAGAGGCTGTCTGGTAGTCTCCATGTCCCATAATTCTGACAGAGGCTATCTGGTAGTCTCTGTGGCACATAATTGTGACAGAGGCTATCTGGTAGTCTCTGTGGCACATAATTGTGACAGAGGCTATCTGGTAGTCTATGTGGCACAGAACGGCGGCAGAGACGGTCTGGTAGTCTCTGTGGCACAGAATGCCAGAGAGGCTTTCGCGAGGCATTGTGTCTCTCCTTTGTACATTTTTTAAAGACAACATAGTCTGCAAAGGACGCATTATAGTTCACTAGAGACTTCGCCTACCTGCGAAAGTGTCTCTAGCCCAGTTGACATCACGTGATGGAAGGTTTTCGTCCGAAATATACAAAAAGAGGTCACCGAGAGGCTTGTGGGATAGCCGATCTAGCTCCCTGACCTACGAATGATTTCTGTAAAACATGGAGAAAAACTTAGTGTCAGAACGAACTATTTTTGGCGCAATGCTGTAATGCGAAGGGTCAAGTCTTATACGCATTCATTGCGAACTGTGCCAGAGTCAATACTGACTCGGGTTCCCAGAATGCAAAGGACGTCGACATCACCACAGAAGCAGTCTTTTTCTCAGCAATAGCATTAGGAACCCCTTCCCATGTTCTACATGTACATCGCGTTCTGGTAGAATTTACTGTGACTTGAGAGATCCTTTGTGTGTAAGTTATTGCAACCACTGCTAAGAGGAAACGTGTACATTCAACTACATCTGCACTGAAATGATCTATCTTTCTCGGCTAGAAGGCTTGTCGGATTCAGCTAGGAACTTGGTCGTGTCCTGTCTGTGCCCAGGTTAATTTTTCGTCCCTTTTTTGCGACGTAGACCTCAAGTCCAGACTTCGTCTCCCTCAAGATCGCCCGAGAGGTTTTGACGCAGGCGTTCCTCGATCAGATTCACTTAATCCTTCGCGAATGGGACAGTTCTTCTGTTTCATCAAAACAAAGAGACGACAAAAGGAAGTAGATTCTACAATGATCTCCCATTCAATCAACAATAAAGGTTTCCCATCGAACAGTCTGCCTGAAGTCGGCCAAGGGAAGCTGGGAAGGAAGGGGAAAAGCCTGGAAATAAGACAGACGCGCCCACTGATGGGCCTGCCATCGACCTCGGTCGCGCCAAACGTGAAGAGGTCACTGGAGGAAGGCGCTCGTTTCCCGCTCCCAGATTTCTCTAAATCACTTTCCCATTCCTCCATTGACAGGAAATGACGTCAGGATGCGATCCTAATGCCCGGATCTGGGCGAGAAGGTGCGTGCAGGGGCGAAGAAGTTTCCAGATAAGCCCCTCTCAGACACCCCACAATCCTCGGTGAGACCGGAAATCATTGTCCTCTACATGCAGGGGGAAAGGTCCCTCAGCGAAAACTGTCTCGGTGTTAACCCCACAGCCCGCACGTTAGGGAGGTTTCCTTACTCGGAAAAACTTATTTTCACTCCATCGTGGCTGAACTTACAGCACCATGACTTGAAACTACCTCACTGCATTGACCTCACTATTCGATTACCATTCCCGACATTGCTTACGCAGAATCCCTGTTTATGAGTTCAACTCTAGACATGTTCATTTTTTGAGAGGCAGATTTGCATGCAGTCATCAGTTTCTTTGGTTACTACGAAGAAGGTTCTGAGTCGGAGATCTCTTTTCTAGTGTTGGGAACTTTGACGATTCAAGTCTTGTAGTGACGTTGTGGTGGGATACAAAGCATGTTAACGTTAGCAACTCAATTTGTTATGTAAGTATTTTGTTTCCTGCTTCAAAGTTACAGAGTTAATTTTTTTTAATCATTGTAAACTTTGATTTTGATTTTTCATCAAAGTATTCAAATGTTTTATAATGATAGAAAGCTACGTTCTTCTACAGCAGAGTTTTTCTTGCCAAACGTGCTTCTGTCAACACAAAAATTGACACCCTTGAATCTATATCCCAAAATGGACCACAAAACAGATAACTAAAGCCACACATCTTTCACAGTCTAATGTTTTCTTTCTAACAAATAGTTGTAACAATAACACATTATGGCTTTCTAGTCGATTTTTTAAATAGCTCCACCAGAATCATATCAGAGTACAAGTGTACAATACGGCCGGAGTCCCCTCATCAGCTGGAACCCCTGGCTACTGGACTCTTGGGGGGCAACTCCAGTAGCTCAGAACCCCTGGCTACTGGGCTCTTGGGGGGCAACTCCAGTAGCTCAGAACCCCTGGCTACTGGGCTCTTGGGGGGCAACTCCAGTAGCTCAGAACCCCTGGCTACTGGACTCTTGGGGGCCAACTCCAGTAGCTCAGAACCCCTGGCTACTGGACTCTTGGGGGCCAACTCCAGTAGCTCAGAACCCCTGGCTACTGGGCTCTTGGGGGCCTACTCCAGTAGCTCAGAACCCCTGGCTACTGGACTCTTGGGGGCCAACTCCAGTGGCTCAGAACCCCTGGCTACTGGGCTCTTGGGGGCCAACTCCAGTAGCTCAGAACCCCTGGCTACTGGACTCTTGGGGGCCAACTCCAGTAGCTCAGAACCCCTGGCTACTGGGCTCTTGGGGGCCTACTCCAGTAGCTCAGAACCCCTGGCTACTGGGCTCTTGGGGGCCTACTCCAGTAGCTCAGAACCCCTGGCTACTGGACTCTTGGGGGCCTACTCCAGTAGCTCAGAACCCCTGGCTACTGGGCTCTTGGGGGCCTACTCCAGTAGCTCAGAACCCCTGGCTACTGGGCTCTTGGGGGCCAACTCTAGTAGCTCAGCCCGAAGTGCTCCCAAGCAGCCAATCGGGGCAGGGGCAGGTAATTCAGATCCAACTGTGCCTTCAAAACACCCCCAGAAGATTGAGCCCAACCCACACAAGATAGTGTCAAAAACAAGGGACTGCCACGGCACTAAAGTAAAAGTCTAAAACACGGTGAGGTTCTTATGGCCGCGTGTAATACAAAGCAAATGCAAAACATTGGAAGGTAAAACAGCGCAAATTTTCGGCTAAAAAGCCTTCATCAGGCGCACAAATAAAACTTACTGGAGGGCGGACAAAAGTGGAAGATACACAAGATAACAAAATGGCCGCTTTGCCCCATATCCAACCCCGAGAAGGAGATCCACTTACACACTTACCAATTACACAGAAAGATCAATGCCTAGCCCTAATATTGAAAATTACGTCAACATCACTAAATCAAAAGCTGACTCCTCTACAACAGACGTGTTTCTTCTCCAATCGATTGATTGATTGATTGATTGATTGATTGATTGATTGATTGATTGATCGATTGATTGATTGATGGTGTTTGACGGCCTATCAGCCTTTGTAGGCTATATAAGGCCATTAAGCACGAAAATTACTTGAACAGTTTAGAGCATACACAAATCAAGTCACGGTGTCCCTAGTTATTCGCCTCTTACGAATCGCGTAGGGAGACGCGGTGGGTCAATTCTTAACCCAAACCCACAGGGGGATTCTTCTCCGACTGAAAGATTAAATCATCACAAGCACAAGACATTATTGTCTATTTCAGGACCTAAGTCATTTGCTGTAGATGTGCCAGTTGTTTGTTAGAACTGCTTTAAAACTGCATGCAGCATTTATGTCGGGCACATTCTTATTACTGACAGAATTATCTCCCTCTTCTCATCCACACCTCCATTCCACCCCACCCCCAAATTCTCCCCACCCCTACTTTTCTTCTCAACCTCATTTTCCACCCTCCTCCTCCTCACACTTCAACTTTTTCTTCTCCTTCTCCAGAGCTATTTGTCATGGGAGATTAATATCCCATTGGCTCACATGTAGGTTCGAAGAGACTGAAAGGCGGAGGGTGTGGAAAACACTGCGGGAGTAGGATAGAAGAGGGAAAGGGGGAAAGGGGAAGGGGGGGGGGGGGGGGGGAGTCGAGGGTGGAGAGGCGGTGTGTGTGTCTGTGTAGAAAAACTGCCAGGTTGTGTTCGTTCACCAATAAACTCAAAACCTCTACCCGTCACAACCATGTAGCCACACCCCGACACTCTCAGTGAGGTTTTGAAGCTTTCATAATCGATCAAGTCTCCAAAGATAAGTATGCACTACGTGTGCTGTTGGTGAACTTGCTTCAACTACTTCATCGATCAAGTCTGCAAAGATAAGTATGCACTACTTGTGCTGTTGATGAGCTTGCTTGAACTACTTCAGTGCACAGAAGTGGCACACAAGCCCATGTTTGAAAAAGTGCCATCTTCCTCTGACTGCACATTCCTACTCCTGGAGATCGCCAAGTTCCACAGCTATGTTCCAGCTGAAGCACAAGCTTCACAGCTTCTGTATTAATAATATGCAGTGCAACTGTCTGTGCTGGGGTAGTGGATTTTGCCTGCATGCTTTGGCACGACAACATTCCTTGAGAGACCCTGAGGCTCTGCCGCCAAGCTGTCAGGGCATTTGACCTGCGGTGGTTTGCATCTGATGAGTGCCATGTTCAAAGCTGCACAGATCCTAGAGTTGCATCCTTGGGCAAGGTGCTTCACCCACATTGCCTCTCCTACCCAGGGCACGGTGCTTCACCCACATTGCCTCTCCTACCCAGGGCAAGGTGCTTCACCCACACTGCCTCTCCTACCCAGGGCACGGTGCTTCACCCACACTGCCTCTCCTACCCAGGGCAAGGTGCTTCACCCACATTGCCTCTCCTACCCAGGGCACGGTGCTTCACCCACACTGCCTCTCCTACCCAGGGCAAGGTGCTTCACCCACATTGCCTCTCCTACCCAGGGCAAGGTGCTTCACCCACACTGCCTCTCCTACCCAGGGCAAGGTGCTTCACCCACATTGCCTCTCCTACCCAGGGCAAGGTGCTTCACCCACATTGCCTCTCCTACCCAGGGCAAGGTGCTTCACCCACATTGCCTCTCCTACCCAGGGCAAGGTGCTTCACCCACATTGCCTCTCCTACCCAGGGCAAGGTGCTTCACCCACATTGCCTCTCCTACCCAGGGCAAGGTGCTTCACCCACATTGCCTCTCCTACCGAGGAGTGGAACAGGTTACTGGGTGCTGCACAGTGCTGACATTCCCAAAAATGTAATGTTGTCAATGGGACAAAAATAATGATGATGATGAAGATGATGATGAAGATGATGATGACAATGAAGTGATCCACAGTACACCTTGGAAGTCATGGTGTAACTATACAGGTGGATCTGGCAGCTGTGATAAAAGCTGCATCTTGCATTCACTTAAAGCTGGGAAACTGAAAAGTAAAGCACACAGCACTAGATTTGCATCTTTCTCTTTTTTCACCTTTTTCCTGGCTTTCCATTCAGCCATTTCATTTTCTTCTGCCCAGTCAGTGGCCAGAATTTGCAGCTCTCAGCCATCGACTCGTGGTCATCATATCTAACGCTCAGTGTTGATATAATAGCAAAAATAATTAACTGAAAATAGCCTTTCTGTTTGAAATTCTTTATTTTCCATGACATATTCATGGCACACATAACAAATAGATATATCAGTCCAGCATGCATGGTGACTACATTATGGCAACTAGGTCACTTTCTCAGCAACCGACACACTTTGTTACATGGATGCATTTGCTTAGCAACAAGAGCACGGTCACACTGCAGGCTTCCATCATAAGTAATCGGGGTAATGATGGGGTACATTCTCAAATGTGGTCACTTGCAATGCTGAATACACTTCTGCAAACTGCTCTGAGAAACTTAGGGCCTGGTGTGGTGGGAACTCCATAGTAAAACTCAGATCCAAGATCTGCTTCATCATGATAGAACTCCCTTCCTGACAATATCATCAGTCTGCTTTTCTGCTTTTCTATTATAATTCCAATCATTCATTCATTATTACTGGGAGCATCCTTATTCTACTCTATTCATCACTGTCTTCCTTAATAATTCACCAGTGCATTTAAATAGTTTGTTTCTGAATGAATCTTTAAACACTGTTAATATCCTAATAATGTAATATGCATGAAATTTAATAAAGTATAATAACTATTTTCTTTTGTATAAACATATATCAAGCTACACTGATTCAAATATATCACATGCTGTAGCTGTTAAGTGTTATAGGAAATCCCCAGGTGGGTATCTAAAAATAGTGCTTCTAATTTTTAGAAGAAACCAAAAAATCTTAAGATTTATTACCAAAAAACCCTAAAAATCTGCAAACAAACAGAAAAGTAACAAAAGGCATTCATGACAAATACAGAAACCATGAAACCTGCAACTCCGTCACACACAGCATCTTCTCTCGATAAAATGAGATCACTGCTAGTTGGATCTCCAGTCGAAAAGTTGACAAGGAAATGCTGCATGTCTCCAGCTCCCACACTTCATAACAATCAACAGTGTCACACACACGCACACAGATGTAAGCACACCTCCTGTCCAAGGCATGGCAGTGTCACACTCAGGCATGATGAGCACTCAGTCTCACAGGTCCTGTCTACCAGCTGAGCACAGGCAACCCCAGCATCACTTGTTGACCATGCTCTGAAAGCGGTTGGCGATGAAGAGGGTTGTGTCAAAGAATCGGTCCACACAGTTGCTCATGCATGCCTCAGTCTTGTAGTCCAGCTTTTCTCTGGGGTTGCCCATGCAATGCTCCCAGCACAGGTTGGTCATCTTGTGGATCTGCCAATAGAACACACAGATGCCTGAGTAAGCAACAGAAAGAAGTGAATGAAGTAAAATAAACAAACAAATAAATAAAATTGCTGTTGACTTCTAGGCATGCCAAGTAGTCAAAGATTAATTAGGGGTGAATATCTTATAATTAATGATCTGTTAAATACACTGACTGGGTTTTCAAACAAGCATGCACTGATGTGTACCCATACCCCATCCAAACAAGTAACTGGGTCATTCTCTGGAGCTGGGCTTAATCTTGTGACATTAACCCCAAAAAATAAATCCTATCAAAATTTAATAAAAACTAGTGTAAGTGAAGTTTAGGGTGTAATGTTCATGATTATATAAGGTAGAAGCTATTCCATGAGCTAACATGAACGCTACAGGGGATCGACTGATGCTGAATTGAAAGATCACCATTGTCGCCATTTTCGTCTTCCACCTTACGCAAGAGAGAGCAATCAGCTGTATTTTCAAAATAAAGCAATCGCCGATGTTTTTTTGTTATCAATTTATTTAAAAAGTTATTCGGTAAGACAATCATGCGTACTAGGCATGTTTGTTCGTATAATGGACATTTAAATCAGGTGAAATAGGTTGTTTTGCATCTTCGACGTAACTCGGAATCAAAACATTCGTACATCATTGTCTTCCGCATTACACTAGTGAGGGTAAAGCACAACGAAAGGAAAATAAAATGTTCAGTGAATCATAATGCAAAAGTATGTGAATCATTGGATTGTGTAATATTTAAACGATACACTCAATGTTATTTATAGTGAATATGTGTACGTATTATTTTTCCTACAATGTGTGCACACGATGTCCAGATGCAAAAATAGTCCGCTTTAAAACCTGTCGATTCGAATCTCTGTAACCTTTTCAAATCAATACTTTTCAGGTTTATTATCGAAGGAAAGGGTTTCTTTAATACAATAACTAGTTATCTATACAAATTCAGCAGTTAATTTAGATAAATTCTTGCCGTATTGAGGTAGACCAGGCTGTAGATCAACGACGTAACACAAATGTACCGCATGGAAACGAAATTCAAACCGTGAACTAAAACTTCACAACCACGTGGAAGATGGGACAGTTAACGTACTTATCCTTCCGCCGAAGCCCGCAGTTGAAAGCAATAAAAATAGTGCCAAATATTAGAACCCATTATAGTAAAATCTTCCCATTAATGACTACCGACGTAACATATCAAACTGGAAACGAAATTTACCCCTAATCTTTAGTCACAAAATCCACAGCTTAACCGCATAATTATGGTTCTAAATTTAGTTAGTGCGCAATAATATTTCAGTGCGTAGTTGACTGTGGAACGTAGAGTCAATGCTTGAACTTGATTGGGAGGGAAAATAATTTCAAACACTGGATCACTAGGTGGAAACGAATGTTACGTCGCTGATGGAACAAGGGTATTGTCGTATATCTTATATACAAATAAACTTTAGGTAAAAGTATCAATTGAAATTTAAACTATATCCATCATACACTTGTTTCAACTTTTTAGAAGTTGTTTACACGTTTAAAATACACTGCATCCAGCCTCTTGATATAAATACGTCAAGCGATGTCACAAACGCAGCCGCCATTTTCGAACATTATTGCACACATTTTATTTAATTACAAACAAAGCAATGAATAAATCAACACAAAAAGCTCTCAGATTATCTTTTTAATCATTTTTTATTACAAACAACGTCAATTCTTAGCAAAATATGGAAAATGTAAAGTATATTATTGTTTTCAAATGGGGACCCACACATGGCACACAACTTCAGAGAATAACCCAACTACAACTCCACGGTGCAAGGGAGGTAACTACAGTTCTTTGAATTAGGACAAATGATATCCTAGCATTATCTTACCTTGGAGATGGTAAGGGGGAAAATTTCTCATATCATTCACTGCCAAATATTTTCTTACCCACAAGACACATAGTAGACATACTTTTTCAACCAATTTAAACTTATATAACAAATGAAGTAAATAAATCATGATCTGACAAACCTCAAACTTTATTATTTTGACAATTTCTCCCAGCAAGGGAGGGAGGGAGGGAGGGAGGGAGGGAGGGAGGGAGGGAGGGAGGGAGGGAGGGAGGGAGGGAGGGAGGGAGGGAGGGAGGGAGTTTTATGGCCTATCAGCCTTTGAAGACTATGTAAAGCCATTCTCTGCGATAACCTATTAAAGCAAGAGTAAAAACAGTCAAGTTACAATGTCCCTATCTAATCGCTTCTTACGAATCACGTAGGGATAGCAGTGGGTCAGTTCTTATAACTCCCAACCCACAGGAGGGAGGGTGGGAGGGAGGGAGGGAGGGAAGGAGGGAGGGAGTTTTACGGCCTATCAGCCTTTGAAGGCTATGTAAAGCCATTCTCTGCGATAACCTATTAAAGCAAGAGTAAGAACAGTCAAGTTACAATGTCCCTATCTAATTGCCTCATATGAATCATGTAGGGATACGCAGTGGATCAGTTCTTATAACTCCCAACCCACAGGAGGGAGGGAGGGAGGGAGAGAGGGAGGGAGGGAGGGAGGGAGGGAGGGAGGGAGGGAGGGAGGGAGGGAGGGAGGGAGGGAGGGAGGGAGGGGAGAGAGGGAGGGAGGGAGGGAGGGAGGGAGGGAGGGAGGGAGGGAGGGAGGGAGAGAGAGAGAACTAAAGGGGAATGCTCATTCTTCAATTTTCAAAAGTTGATTGCTGATACTTCTTTTGTTAACACTCTTTTCCTACAACTGATCTCTTTCATTGTATGTAGTGTCTGCACATCTTACCCCAGCACCTTAAGAATACACCCATTCACTCTCATCAGTTGACACAAGCATGGGAAACAACCATTACATCTTCAGTCATGATAATCAGGACCTCACTTTCTCACTGAAGAGTCCACAGTGACTACATCACAAGCAACTTCACTGACTAAAATAAATGGAGCATGCTGATTATGCAAAGAGACAGCAATATTTTTCTGCAACAAACTGCTGCCAGAGGAGGTCTATCATCCAGATCTACAGGCTTGTTCAGGAGGCGAAGCATTGCACAGCGCTGCGAAGCGCTGCACATGTTTCACTCCTGAACAGCAATTTAGGGGCATGATTCACTCAGCGCTGTGCATCACAGATCCGAGGTGATTCACACGATTTTCAAAATGGCGTCTTCGATCCCGCACTGGCCATCGATGCCTAAAAATAAAATAACCCCTCAGAAACATCATTTTGGGACTGGAACGGGCTTTATTTGCCCCAAGCACTTTGTATGTGTGAGTAATGGCAAGTAAGGATGACACAGTAGTGGACTTAATTCATGCAGAATAACGTGCATAAAGGATGTCTGTGGCATAGAAAACACTTTCTTAGCATCTAGCAACACAACATGCGGCGCAGAAGATTTACCTCCCTTTTAACAAGTGAAGCACTGCACTAAATCTGTAGGTGTTCACGAGAGGCAAAGAGCGCTCAATTGCCAAAATGAAGCGCTCATGCAGCGCTTTGTACTCCTGAACAAGCCTTACCTGTGCCTGTATGACTGCCTTCTGTTGCTCTGTCTGGATGAAGGACGCCACCTGGGGGTCCAGCCCCCCCTCTGATGATGCTCCCTGGGAATAGCTGGATGAAGCCACGGGGGTGTCAAAAATGGAGGACATGGCCACTGCTGTGATATCTGAAGAAGAAACAAAAGTTCCTGAGTGAATTAAGATTTACAGAGAGGGGTTAGGAGTATTCAAGTGGTCAGACTGACAACAGGATGAACAGATGTATGAATAAATGAATGATAAATGACTGAATAAAAAAATGAATGAATGAAAACAGTAATGAATGGAGAGGTTTTATCAGTTATTGAAGGTATGTACAACCATTGACAACATAACCACCACAGTTATTTAGAGTTAGAATGAGTTTGTCACAATTTCCCGATTCACTTTTTACAAACACAAAGCATACTTCTACTTCTAGTTCTAGTGCCTCAAGCCCCCCCCCCCCCCCCACCCCCCCCCCCCCTACCCCCCCCCCCCCCCCCATCCATGGACTCAAATATGATTATGAGGCAACATTTTGTAGATGTTGACTGATTAGGTTGTTATAATTTTTTAGAATTTGCAGTCAGTCTTTACTGGAGAACAAGGAGGCAAGTCTGGTTCTCAGTTTGAAAATATGCCTACTCCTCTATGCTACTAGATAAACAAATCAAAATGGCTTTTGAATGCATATCAAAATTCTTATACTATCAATGTCTCACCTACATCTTAATAACATGGCAGTATCTGAAGCATGTCTTGGAAGATATGAGCAATATGGTTTTTAAGAAAAGTCTTGACATATAGAAGTTCTGTTGGAGGCATATAAATTTACATGTATGCAAATGAAAAACTGAGATACAACTGTTGCTGTAAAAAGTACAGTAAAGTTCATGTTTGGTTATTGTAGCATAGAATTTAGAAACACAGAGAGAGAGAGAGAGAGAGAGAGAGAGAGAGAGAGAGAGAGAGAGAGAGAGAGAGAGAGAGAGAGAGAGAGAGAGAGAGAGAGAGAGAGAGAGAGAGAGAGAGAGAGAGACAGAGAGACAGAGACAGACAGACAGACAGACAGACAGACAGACAGACAGACAGACAGACAGACAGACAGACAGACAGACAGACAGACAGACAGACAGACAGACAGACAGACAGACAGACAGACAGTACAACCCCCAAACGGCCCTCTTCAGGGCCAGACTTGCTCATGAAAGAAACAGTCTGTTGCTTGTCTTCTACTCTTCTTTTCAGTAACTGTACACCCGACCCCGGCACTTAGATATATAGACAGACAGACAGACAGAGACAGACAGAGAGACACAGTGAGACTTCAGACTTCATCTTTATTTTGGCTGACGACCCACAGTATAAAATTACACGATTACATTCATATATGCACGTTTTAAAACAGCATCGAAGTTATATACTTATATAGTTATAATGTACAGTGATGATTCCATGGAAAAGTGTATAGGAGACCTGATTATGTATACAAAGTCGAGTTGGATTTCTAAGTATTTACAGTTGCTTTTGACTAGTGTTCATGTTTAATGAACATATATGTATGGGTTTTCGTTGAGTAATGAAGTAACAGTGGGAGAATGTATGTACAGCATCACGTATCTACAGGGTCTGATATCATTTCAACCATTTGGTTGCATACTTTCAAAACATTGTAAATGTACATTGAAACATCTCTCACCTTCCTGATGTTATTACTGTCCAGTGTCCAGCAGTTTTGTCAGTCTTATATGATTGTTTCTCGTTATATGTTTTTCTATGTATTTCTTTTGTGCTTCGGGATATGTGTTACAAACAGAAAATGCTCTTTGTTCTCTGCTTCATTTCTACAGAATGGACAATTCATATTTGATGCTTCATCATTCTTATATCGCTTGTTTGTGTTTAGTTCACAGAGCCCAAATCTAAACCTAATATGATCATCTCTAAATTTCTTTATGTCAATATCATTCAGATAATGGTTGCATTCAAATTTACAGGTATTTTTGCATCTTCTGTATACAGAGAAAAGTTCACTATAATTCAGCCTGAAGGACCAGTCCTGGTAGAAGCAGTGTCGAAGTCTTTGATGAAGAGTTCTCAGAAAGATTCTCTCATTTGCAGAACAGCCGTTTTTCCAAACATATGCAAAACCCATTTTTGACAGAAGCTCCTCTACAGTATTAGACCAGTTATTTTTGCATATTGCAGAGGTCAGCATAAGACACACTGGCTTTGGGAGCCTGTCTGCCGGCATCTTGCACAGCCTCAACCAATATTTCATGGCTCTAATGGCAAATAAATAATATCTACCTGTCTCTCCATATACAATAGTGTTGGGAGTTCTTGCATCTACGTTCAGGAATCGCTTACAGGCAAACATATGTATCTTTTCTATATTGTCTCGGCCTGTAAGACCCCATAGTTCTGCACCATAGAGAAGAGAAGGTAATATCTGGGCATCAAATAATTTAAAGTGCACACATGTATTGAGACTATGGATGCGCCACATGGTTTTCAGCAAATGAATAGTTTTTTCTCGCCTTTAACTGCTTCGTTGTCAAGAGCTGTTTCAATGGACAATTTGAGACACAGAGAGAGACACAGGGAGAGACAGAGACAGAGACAGAGAGAGACACACACATACAGAGACAGTGTGTGTGTGTGTGTGTGTGTGTGTGTGTGTGTGTGTGTGTGTGTGTGTGTGTGTGTGTGCGTGCGTGCGTGCGTGCGTGCGTGTTCAGACCAAACAGTCACACAGCGACAGACAGCCTCAGAAAGTCACACATGACACAGACAAATTTATACATGTATAGAATGATACATATCAAATCAGTCTTCGATCAGAAGTCCTATTTCTTATTTCTCCATAAATAATGACTACAACATTACTGCAGCATGAATAAGACAACGTGAAAGTTAAATTTAATGCCGGTTATTATGTAACTGAATTTAACTAATTCTCGATCCTCAAAACTCATACTACTGGATACTCGACTGATGCAATGGCAGACTCAGACTGGTTATCGTAAGGACACGGAACAAATCGAGATACAAAGTATACACGAAGAATGCTTCGATATGCAATTCATACTATCATTTCGTATTCACCACATGTCAGGCATTATCAATACAAGGAGTAACTCACTCACCTCAGCCCAAGGTCTTGACGGCGCGTGGCTCAAAATGTGGTCTGCGCATGCATTACAAGGGAGGTAAATGCCATCAACTGTATATATATAAAATGGTGGTTACTTCCCTTTAACAACGTTCCAATCTTGCGCATCACACAACATACATTTAAAGAGACACGAGCAGACACTATAGCTGGAGAGTGCGCGCGCACAAACACACACACACACACACACAAACACACACACACACACACACCATTCACACAGACACACATATAGGAAAAGGCAGGGCATTAATTAAGCCCCACGGGGAATTAGTCACCACTTTAAGGAAGAAAGAAAAAAATAAACATAAATTCAGTTTTAGTTATTTTGTTTCCAAAACTAGTTTCGACCAATCAGAGTTAGTTTCTCTCGCGAGAGTGATACGTTAGGTTTTGACCCAGTTCGAAATATGTCAGTCACAGTACAAGTTTTTTTGACACCACTCTTGTGCTGTCATATTTAAAGTCCAAAAATACTTTGCCTCTTACACCTCACTCCCATACTTCATAATCAACAACGGAACGTAATAATTGCATCAGTGCTTTCTTAAACTACCAAGGCAAGTGCTCATGCATTGGTTTTGTCATGTTTCATGATATACCTCATGTGTTATGTACTGCTTTGGAGAGAAATTTCTGCAAAGATTTGAAGAATTAGATATGGCTTTCATAGTGATGGTCTGCATTCCTCCACAATAATAACAATTCAGTAAAGTCTGTTCATAATGATAATTTTGATTATATTCCAGGACAGACAGTTAAAACTGACAAATCTTTTATTGGTCGGGAGTGAGAAGGGGATAGCCCACAAGAGTCAATCAAAACGTGATGGGGGTTAATATCCCCACACTTTAGCATTTTGTTTCTAAAACGAAAAAAAGTTCAAGTCTGCAATCCAAACCAGACTGATAAAGTGCTAATACACCTCTACCCTAAATTATGATGTCTATCTTTTTTCTGTTCAGTTCATTTATCATGAAAAAGTCAGTAATAGGAGTTCATGCCCACTGCCCTTCAATTTTCTGTATCAGATTATGTGACATAATGTCAACAAAACAACGCTTTCTGCCACAAATATTTAAAAATCAAAGGAAATAAATGGAAATCATACACTTTGTTTGATGACTGGTATCCCATGCAGCTCAATGGATTGCCCTATACTGTCAAAAAATGGAGATCGAAGGAAGGGTGGTTTTGCTCTAGTGCGTGGAGTTGTTTTTTATTCAATTGACTTAAAAAATCATAAGACTTTAAAAAATAATGCATAGAACTCTTATCTGTAAAATCCAATATTTTCTTTTCATTTAAGTTCAAAGTTTATTCCGCAAATTTGTCATGGAATTTTACATGAGTCTGTGCAAGGTTTCTACACTTTGTCAGATATAATTTCAAATACTACATAAGGCTAGAGTTGCTGAATGATACCCTCATCTGCAGGAATTACTGACTCCTGGGTTTTTGGGTTACTCCGATAATACACCCAGGGTTGGCCTTGAGCTGTCAGAGACTACCGGAGCTGCATCGATCAAGCCATTTTGGACCTTGTTTCTGTGCACTATATAGTGGACAAATTTACATTAAAATTCAAATCAATTTGTTTTCTCCTGTGTTATTTTATGTATTTATAAGCTATTGTCTATGTTTTAGATGAGATAAAACTGAACATAATATAAATCTTTTAATTATAGGGGCATGCTTCGACCTCGATCCTAGCTGGGGCAAAATGCCCTAAAGTCATAGAAGTTCACTGTTAAAAAAATGTTTAAAACATATTCACTTTTGTGGTTACCACAGAAAGTAAGTTGGATATTAAGTGTCCTCAATTTGTTTACTCTGTTTAACTTAATGTATATTTTCAAAGAACTGAATAATTTTCGAAAATGGAAAAATTATAAGGGGGTGACAAATAGGGCCTACCCCGA
Organism: Theodoxus fluviatilis; assembly: GCA_034096865.1. Classification (NCBI taxonomy): domain Eukaryota; kingdom Metazoa; phylum Mollusca; class Gastropoda; order Cycloneritida; family Neritidae; genus Theodoxus; species Theodoxus fluviatilis. The sequence goes on from JAWQFJ010004902.1 coordinate 22,694, forward strand.
ACCTATACGCCAAGTGCTCGTCCGGATTCCCGGGATCGATGTGAAATGTTATTTTATGAAATTCGTTTTCTCCACATAATATCAATCATGTTTAAATGGTGTCTGAGCAATATGCATGAACTTTGCTTCTTCTTTTTGCGTCGACACATCTGCTGCCGCTATATTTGCGGCGCGTGTTTACTCTCACCGGCAAGAAGATAATGCGTAATACATCACCATACCACCGTGTCCTTTAATCGGGGTGTGGGGAGGGGAGAAGGGGTCGGGTGGGGGACTGACTAGGATCCCTCAACACACTACATTATTTTTTTGTTCATAAACAGCGGTACTCACTAGTCTCGAACTGCGCCTCTACGCATGCGCAGATTGGTTCGCACTTCCTCGAAATTTCTAGAGCAGACGACAGGAGTTTTCCTGACCATTCTAGACTGTTCAACGGCGTCAACTGCAGGTATATAAGGCAGGAGGAGCAGAGCTTGGCATCGACAGGACTTCCAAGGCTGCTTGGAGTGTTTCTACTTTTGAAAGCGCTGTTTACGTACACTCGCGCGTTAGGGCAAGTATTAACGTCAACAAAAATGCGTGCGTCTTTGCTCCCACTCGCCGCTCGACAGGCGCGTAGCCTCGGACGTGCACCCGTCTGCATGAGAGGATGGAGCCGAGGTCTGCACGACAAGCGACACCTGCCCATCCGTCTGCCGTGGTCCAGGAGGAGCCCATTCAGTGATGTCTTCAACGATTCTTTCTTCGACTTCTCCCAGTTTGACAACCAGTTTCGCGACATGATAAATCGCATGGAAAGGATGATGACTCCTCAGTGTTTCTACGTCAGACCTCGAATGCAAGAAATGGCAAAGGTGGAGGATGTGCAGGTATTGTCTGTTAATCTCCCCTCTTTACGAAGCCTTCTCTATACGAGGTCCAGTTTTCTCTCTCATTTTTCTATACGGAAAGGTATAGCATACGGAACTTCTCTCTCTCTCTCTCTCTCTCTCTCTCTCTCTCTCTTTTTTTTTCTTTCTCTGTCTCTCTCTGTCTCTCTCTGTCTCTCTCTCTCTCTCTCTCTCTCTCTCTCTCTCTCTCTCTCTCTCTCTCTCTCTCTCCCCCTCAGAAAGTTGATTTTTATGTATATGTCATTGTAGTTACTTCAAGTTCCATATTTAAATTTTGCTTCTCTGGTAAACTATCTACCCATTTTAGTATGTTTAAGAAATTGTACATGTATAATTCTTGCGATAATTATACTGTCTCTCTCTCTCTCTCTCTCTCTCTCTCTCTCTCTCTCTCTCTCTCTCTCTCTCTCTCTCTCTCTCTCTGTCTGTCTGTCTCATCACATTTGAATAGTTTGCCTCAAGGGCTGAATGTAAGAAAGGCACTACTGCCTAATTCACTAGGCCTACCCTTGTAAAATAGTTCGTTCGTTCGTTCGTTCTCTCTCTCTCTCTCTCTCTCTCTCTCTCTCTCTCTCTCTCTCTCTCTCGTATGTGTGTGCATGTTGTCTGTACGCCTGTGTTTGCCTCACGGTCTGACGCACGTCCGCACGCACGCACGCACGAACACACACACACACACACACACACACACACACACACACACACACACACACACACACACACACACACACACGGACACTTGCTTGTGAAGGACAAAACTTGATGAAACCACTCGTACTTTTGCATCATCCTGTTTATGTAACGTCAATGTAGAAAGTGCCCCGCAGCCTGAAATGCTCAGAGAAGGAGAACGTATGATGAAATTTATTCGACGATTGCGGCAGATTTTGTTTGCTTGACCACCCCTTGTCCTCCGCCCCACCGTTTCATCCACCCGTCCCAGTGTACCACCACCCACCCACCCAACCACCCACCAACTCACCTCCCCCCCCCATCCCTCCATCCCCCCATCCCCCCACCCTCCACTTACCCATCCCCCACCCATCCACCCACCCATCCACTCACCCACCACTTACCCCCCCAACCCCCCATTTCCCCACCCACCCACTCACCTACCCACCCACCCCCCCTTCCCCCACCCATCCCCCATCCATCCACCCACCACCTACCCACCCACCACTTTCCCATCCACCCATCCACCCCCCACCAACCCCCCCCCCCCCATCCCCCCATCTCCCACACATCCCCCCCACCCACCACTTACCAACCCATTCACCCACCCACCCATCCATCCACCACCCATCCATCCATCACCCATCCATCCACCACCCATCCATCCATCCACCACCCATCCATCCCCCCCCTTCCCCCACCCATCCCCCATGCATCCACCCACCACCTACCCACCCACCACTTGCCCATCCACCCATCCACCCCCCACCCTCCACCCCCCACCCCCAACACACCCTCATCTCCCACACATCCACCCACCCACCACTTACCTACCCACCCATCCATCCACCACCCATGCACTCCATTTCCCTGTCGGATGGGGATAAGAATAGGCCCTCCCCGTCTCCCTATGCGATTTGCAAAAGGCGAATACCTAGGGACTTGAGACGACTCGCTGTAACTCTAACCACGTGACCTGGGATCAATGTCCGTACACAACCTGCAAGGGCTGGTGGGCCGTAACATGTCGCCACATCTCATCAGAACTAACCTCGCCTCCAATGTGACCCGCCAGCTCGGAAACTGTCCTAGCTCGGGCAAAGTGAGTTGATGCTACATGCAGAAATTAGTGATACGTGATGGTGTTCAGTCGTTCTGGGTCAATTTTGTTGTTGTTGTTGTTGTTGTTGTTGATGTTGCAAAAATGCACGCCAGGGACACCAAATTTCCATGTCCTATAATAGTGTGTCTGAATGCGTTCAAATGCGTGGAAGTCTATTTAGCATTGCTTTACCTCCAGTGTGTCCTAGCACCTGTGTAGGACAACTTCCGAGGCCATGCACTTTCTAGGAATTGTTGCTGGCTCGACTCCTATCTTTAATTTGGCGTTATTGCTACCGTGTTTATCTTACAGTGTTCATTTCTCAGAAAAGTCTGCAAATTTCAAACACATATTTGCATCTCCAAAACCAAAAATATCGACAATGGACTGATTCTTGTAGTGGCTGGTCACAAATCCGTTCCACTCAGTGCAGTTGATGACTTCTGTGTTGTTTTTAGTTGGAGTGACTATATATAGCCTTGGGTTTCCCCGTTGCAGGTGAAGTACGACAAGTCTGGCTACGAGGTGAGACTAGACGTGAAAGACTTCTCGCCCGAGGAGCTGACAGTGCGAGTGTCTGACGCTGACAATACTGTCATCGTGGCGGGCAAGCACGAGGCCAAGGTGGACGAGCATGGATCCATCACCAGGGAGTTTAGGCGGGAGTTCTCCCTCCCGGAGGTGAGTGACAGATGTCAGAAATGTTGATAGGGAAATTCATTTCTTCTGTGAACTTCTTCTTAACCTCATGGGAGGTGGGTGACAGATGTCTGATGCTTTGATATGGAAATCAATTGTTTCTATGAACTTCTTGACCTTTCATAAACATGCTGATGTCGTTACTTGTAATTAATTTAACCCATACCGCGGTAGTCGCCGCATGAGCCGCATGGTCAGGTCTGGGTCAAGCCCGCTTGTCGCGGCGTATGTCTCATGTGGTGAGGGGTGGGTGAAGATTGTGTGATCTTCTCTCTGTTATGATTAGTTTCGAAGCAGATCGTTTGCCTTCACTCTGTGGAGAAAGGGTTTGCGCATGCCCAGAGTTGCATTTTTGACCTATGAGATTTGCTCCCTTTGCTTCTCCCGAACCAGAAATTAAATCGGGTACATGTGAGGACAGCAGTGGCCACTGTGATGCGATCGACCCTTGATTGCGGCCACGAGTCAGCATCGGGTTGGAAACTCACCATTGAGTCGAGTTTTTGATTGTACCTGCATGGCCGTTTGCGTACTACAGTGTATATATATATATGTCTGTCACTGTGTTTGTCGTCGGCTGCCAGTGAAGGATCAATCAAGAGGCATAGTAACGCTGAAGATAATTTAAGTCGCTATTAAAAACATAGGCCCCTATCGTCGGTTGATCATCGGGGTCGAAGGTATCAGTCCTGTACAGTCCTTTAATGAGTGGCGCGAGTATGGCTGCCCAGCCCAGCCTGGGAGGCGCACACCCAGGTACAGTGTGGGCACTGGAGGCACGCTGTGGTAGGGGTGGACGTTGAGGCTTTCCTGCGCTCCCTGACGTTGGTGATCCGCATCCTTCGAGCTTCTTCGAAGTTCTTACACGCCCTCCGAGCGACTGCTCACCAACCAGTTCTGTCCAACATAGGTTTACAAACTCCATTCCTTTGTTTCCTTTCATTTTCAGGATGTGGTGATTGAGTCATTGAAGTCACGTATCACAGAGGACGGATTCCTGGTGGTGGAGGGCCGGGTGCAGGAGGCCGAGGCCAAGGAGAGGGTGATCAACATAGAGAAACCAGACAAAACTGCCAAGGACAACTGAAGCTGTCACCACGTGACACCACGTGACCGTCACCACGTGACCACCACCACGTGACCGTCATTAGAGGGCGTGTGAGGCTGCTATGCTGAGGTGAAGGCGTGTGCATGAAAATCCTTTGCTTTTAGGATGCAGGATGTATGTATTGTCTTGTTTCATGTACGTATACGCAAGCACATACATGCACACACATACACGCACACACATACACACACACACACACACACACACAGACGGAGAAATTTGGTCTGTCCGCTGTTTTGTATTGATGGGGAAACATGTCAATTAATCCCAAGGAAAACAAGTATTGATTTGTTGTTTTCATCCCCACCCCGTTCTCCCACTGTTGATTAAATA
>JAWQFJ010004902.1:32500-35606 GCA_034096865.1 Theodoxus fluviatilis
AAATCTTTCCAGTCATGTTTTCATCGCACAAGTTTTCTGCCTTGGGGCCAGAGTGCAGGGAAAGTTACAGGTGGCAAAGTTTGATGATTTTTCTGTTTCTTTTCAAGCACTTCTGTGAAAACGATGCAGTGCAGTCTTTCAGTGTAGAGTTAATTCGCACTGTGAGGAAAGTGCTGATTATGGAAGTCTTGAGGTTGCACATTCTCTGTGGGCACTCGAGCGATGGTGAATCGAGTTCCTTTTCAAGTAGGGAGACGAGGCGGGTTTTCACTCCGTCGGAATGCAGTACTCTCTCGATGTTTTTCTTGTGAATCGCCTCCAACTTTTCAACTGCTTGTACAAGATCTGCACCTGGTACAGTGAGCCCACCTTCTTCGGCATCATTAAATTCTTTCCGCAGAATGAATAGCTCGTTGTTGCTCCCTGTGTACAGTCCAGTCATCTTCTCCGTGCATGATCCACACACGTAGCTTCTTGTCCAACTTGTCCAATTTCTTTTCCTTCTGGGATGAACTGGTGGTGGGAGCATCGGGTGGAAGATCAGCACAGGACTGATTTAAGTCACTGTCAGGAGAATGTGGTTCTGCATTTTGTTCTTTTTCCCCAAAGCTCAAGTCATGAACGGAATTTCGTTTTTTCTGTGGATACGATCGCTTTTGTGAAACTCTGGGCGGGGGATTTGGTACCTCAAAAATGGTAGAAATGGCATTCCAAACTATAGTCTGTCCTTCTCAGCCGGACGCAGGAATTGATGTGATTCAAAATGGTTACTGCACAGCAAATAGCCACCAGAACGCAGTTGAATGGCACTTTTCCCTATTAAGTCTTGACGTCTTGTATTCTGGACCCATTTTTGGCATCTTTCCTCTTCTCGGGGGAAGTGGAAAAACGAAATCCCACGGCAGTCGTATTTGTATCTGGCATTGGAGCACGCAATCGCAGAGTAGAAACCACCCCCGCTCCTTGACCTTTGCCGCTTCATTTTTCTGAACTTGCAGTGCAGCCCAAAACACAAGAAATTAGACTTCTGCTGTTCTCCATGGGGAGCTGGGCTTAACGTCGTCAAAACTGACTCGCCTTTTTATGTCACATCACACATATGGTGTTCCTAAGACGGGATCGTCGTCGTCTCTCTCCCATCGCATGCATCACCACTCTCCCCTATCCCTCTCCATCCCTAGACTGTCGTCTGTATGATCGTCTCTATTATTGGGTTCTGGTATTCTTTCTCCCTCCGTCCATTACAGTGGGCAGATGGGGTCAACAGTGTCAGGAAAAAAACAATAACCGTACTTGGCCCAGCGGAAGAGTGGCGCCACGACAGCGTGAGAGAAAACAACGATGCTGAGAGACATAAGTTAGGGTCAGGTCCAGACAGGAAGACAATAGTAAACAGATAAGGGTGGAATGAGAGAGAGAGAGAGAGAGAGAGAGAGAGAGAGAGAGAGAGAGAGAGAGAGAGAGAGAGAGAGCCCAGCTACGTTATGTACATAGACAGAAATTTACCGTCTAAAACCAAAAGAGTAATAAAATTAACATGCATGGTTTCAACAAACATCCAGAAAACCTATACATACCTTGTACATTATAATTCACACCAAACTTTATTCCTTTCACACACCACACGCACGCACACATGCAATGTTGTCAACGCAGCGCTCAGAAGTAGCATGCGAATAGGGGGAGGTAACTCTCAAAGAAACCTCGCTCAAAGTATCGGAGTGAGTCATCTTAGTGTATATAGGATCTTTGGTACTACTATTTACCGCAATACCCCCAAATATACCGCAATCCCCCCAAATACACCCAAATATACCCAAATACACCAAAATATACCCAAATTCCCCCAAATATCCTGTACTATAATAATAATATTTGAATATTTTATAATAAAATATATATACCAGTCAACTTCCCAGATAGCAAGCAAACGTTGGGCCAACGTAGTACCAACGTATGCACCTACCGTTGGCCAACGTTGGCGAGACAACGTTGGCCCAACGTAAAGTTGCACCCATGGAATTACGTTGGGCCAACGTGATGAGCCAACGTTAAGCCAACGTTGCGCCAACGCTGAGCCAACGTGATGGGCCAACGTTGAGCCAACGTAATGTGCCAACGTGATGTGGCAACGCTTGGGCCCACATGATGGGCCAATATTTCCTGCCCTTTTCTATGGCAACTTTGGCAAGCATGCATCTTTTCATATCATTTTTAGCTAGCATGCAAGTGTATGCATAGAGAGGCAGCAGATGAACAAAGCAAAATCACAACAAAATGGGTTTTGACATTTGTTACACGTTTAATTAATGGACGTTGAACTGGAGTAACACAAATTATTACATTTGAAAAAAATTCATCTAAGTGCTAAAGTTTACATGTAGCATTGTAGGTAAGAAAAAATGTGAATCCTGCATCAGTTCTGATCTTTGCAGAGCCACCGTCAATTCAGCAAAAACATGTAAATAAGCTAATTTACATTCAGTCATCAAATTCTAGTCAGTCACTCATTCCTCTCTCATCTCCTTTGTAGAAAGTTTAAGGTGTTTGTGGAGACTGCTAGATATGGTCACTTTTAGTGGTTCACTACCCCATTCTGGTCACATTTCATAAGGGTCAAAATGACCTTGACCTTGATGATATGTGGCCAAATGTGTCTCATGAATAAAGTATAACATGTGCCCCACATAATTATTAAGTTTGAAACAGTTATCTTCCATAGTTCAGGGTCAAGGTCACTTCAAAATATGTATACAATCCAACTTTGAAGAGCTCCTATGACCTTGAAGCAAGGTCAACCAAACTGGTGTCAAAAGATAGGGATTACTTTGCCCTATATACCATACACAGGTGAGGTATCCAATCTAAAAAACTTTAGAGAAAATTGAGAAAATGTGAAAAATGGCTGTTTTTAGACAACATTATGGCCCCTGCGACCTTGACCTTGAAGCAAGGTCAAGTCACTGTGTATGTTTTTTGACGCCTTGTCATCATACACCATCATGCCAAATTGGGTGTTGATAAACTTAATAGTCTCCAAGAAAAATCCAACGTTAAAGTTTTAAATGGATGCCCGGATGCCCGGACGGATGAAACGGGTGAGTAC
>JAWQFJ010004903.1:0-5000 GCA_034096865.1 Theodoxus fluviatilis
AGAAAAGTAGATGGAATTTGACTTTAAAAATAACTTTAATAATATGGAAGTCATAATGATAATTCTTAATATAATTAATTTAAAGTATAATGTCATACCATGTTTAGCCAGCCAGCCTTTCAATGGTTAAACTTATCTGTGAGCGTTCAATTCAGCTGATCACTGATGAGTGTAGAGCCTTTTCAACAGGGTTGTAATTGGATGAACATGTAGGGCTAGGTGAGATGGGCCTGTCCTGGAATCTTGAATTCTGGTGCTTGGGGAAGGGAGGGTAGCGTTGAACGTCTCCCCTCCGCATTGAGGCTGTTCGTAGGTCAGGCGTGACGCTGTTCGTGGGTCAGGCATGGCGCTGTCTGTGGGATCTGGCACGACGCTGTCCATGCAAGTATGAAACTGTTGTTTTTGCCGTGCGATCTGCACTCATTTCCTCACTCTGGTTCCATGCAATTTGCAGTGCAATGCTAGACACCACTTCTTTACAATGCGGGCATCGATTGTGTCAGTATCAGTCATGGAAACGTTGGGAAGAGAAGGGAAAGAAACCCGCTGAGATCGTCTTTGTCTACAAAACATACTTTCAGCAAAGTATCAATACATTCAACTGATCGGTATTGCAAGGTGGCTGTGCTGGGGTAGGGGGGGGGGGAGGGAATAACTCTTGGAAAATTTATTTCTTAACGGAAAATAGCGTGCCACATGAAACTCATCTCGGGCAGTGAAGAACTTTGATCACCTTTAGGACATTGCAAAAACCAACCACTGAGACGGAACCAAGCCGTGTCACGTTTCTTTATTGACCAATGAAATTCAGGCATATCCAAGGCGATTAACAGTCGGAAATGAGGAAGTCCCGCCTGACACTCACTCGGGCAGTGTTCGGTAATCGTTGAGCGGCGAGGAAATTAGGCTGGATGGGGTACCCGGGGTGCTCCGAGCTGTCTGGGAGGAATAATGAAAGCCGCACAGAGTGGGACGGGCCCCCGGCTCTCTGGTAGCGAGGGAATGGGAACTTGGCGTTTTCCTGCCCAGGGAGCGAGGGTCAAGGTCGTAAATCACCTCCCAGGGATGAGTACGTGCTGACACAGCGACGCTCCTTCCGCCCAGGGAAAAACGGTGCAAAGAAACGAAGGAGGGAACCAGGGTGTGGACGAAAAAAAAAATGGAGGAAGCAGAGATGGTGCAACTTTTTAAAAGGCTCTAGAGGAAGAAGGACATATGGTGAAAAGGAAGGAAATATTTATAAGAACGACATGTGCATCTGCCGAGAATATCGATGATGTTGCTGATGATGTATACATTGCAGATCGAATAAGTTTAACTTGGGTCGGTGAATAACAAAATTATTGTACACAACAAATATACTAAAATGCCTGCTGTGAATGTAGTGAAGGATTGATCAAGCGGCCCAGTGATCAGGGGGTAAAGTGTAAAGCGGTTTGAGACCCAGTCACGGGTGATAATTCGCCGTTTAAAACCACATTTTTACCTTTACCGTTTTAGTGTGCAAATTGACTGCGCCCACAAGCAAGATAGCAGAAATGAGTTTGGATGATACGTGTTCGTGCGTGTGTTTGCATACGTGCGTGTGTTTGCATACGTGCGTGTGTTTGCATACGTGCGTGTGCGCACGCGCTTGTGTGTGCATGCACATGTGTGTGATCCCATATCCGAATTTTTTTCAAAGAATTTCGACTTGTCTGAATTACATAACCAACAATTGCACTTATATGTTCATATGATTATATATATATATACATGTATATTGTTGTCTAAATAATTCAAATTCATCATGGGTCATATCAGATTCAATGTCACAGAGCATTTCGGGTTTGAAAATGTCACCCTGCCACGACCACAATCGTCTCACCAGAAAACATTCAAAACCACACACCACGGACAGACCAAGACGCCATCAATGGACGACACATGGGCAGACGTCAGCAAGGACAGAATAGATCGTCGACAAATTGCTTTTGTTCAAGAGCCCCGCATTTGCGAGATGCCTACGGCACGAGGCTAGGCCACTCCAGCTGCAGGGAGACGCACCGAAGTAATTGCGTGGGACATCCGACGTCGTCAAACATCAGACGACTTGCACTCGAATTCGTCCAAGTCTTCTAGCTCCCTCTGTATCCGCAACAGGTCTTCTTGCAATTTCCGGATTCTCCTTCGCCGTTCGTGCTCGAGGAAGGTTTTGGCGCCACGTATGCGCGTTAACGAGCCCACGCGTCGCATTTCCGGTTCGCCGGAACGTGCGCATGCGCCGTAGGAGACGTCGAGGCAGGAGGGTGTTGGCACGTCGTCGGCGGGAGAGTGTTCTGTTTCCTCGAGAAGGAAGCCCCCCATGTCAACATTGACAGAGAGCGTCCTACCATTAGCCGAGTCGCCCTCCACGCGGCAGATCGGGGCGGTCTCACTTTCGTGAACCGGGAAGCGTTCAGGGTCCATGCCGGGCGAAATGTCAGGACGAATTTTTCCTCTGACTTCGGCAGAGTCACGAGGGGCCCCATCTCCGTGCGAAACAAGTTTAACGTCAGCGTCGGTGCAGGGAGAGTGCTCCATGGTGTCGTCTGCCTGGGTTTGCCCTTTGGTCGAGAGGAGGCGTCGCTTGCTGCGCCCACTGCGAGATGATCCATCACCACCTCCACCGCTACCATCACCACGCACAGCAGTGGGGCTTGTGGGGACAGCCTCGTAGGCTGCCAGGGAAGCGGGGAACCGAGATGTCTCGAGCTTTTTGCGGAGCTGCAAAGGGAGGTCTCTGTTCTGAGCCGCGCACGCGCACTCCGAGAGAGCGACGGCGGTGTATTGAGAGCGTGGGCTCCTCCTTTTCTCTCTATCATCAAACAGAGAGAGCTCACACAGTTCGTCCTCGTCGAAGTCGAGTGAGGGCTCTCTGCCCCAGGTTGGCGCTGCTTGTCCGCCTTCCTCGTCGGATGGACTCTGGAGGGAGATCTCCACGTCCCTAAGGGAGACCACCTCCAGTTTCTCCACCGTGCACATGGTGGCCCTCGGGGGAGGCGACTCCTTCTCCAGGCTGGTCTGGGTGACCTTGTCCAGAGTGGGCATGGACAGGCCTGCCATGAGGAAGTCCCTGCTGGACCGTCCCTCCAACAAGTCCTCGTCTCGCAGCGTCCCGCCAGAGCGAGACTTTGTCCTCGTGGCCAGCTGACTTGACGAAGGGTCATGACCTCGACTGGCGCTGAGAAGAGCTCGAAGCTTCCGCCACTGGTGCTTGTGTTTGGCCCCTGACCCCGAGCCCGAGGGCTGGCTGACGCTGGAAGTCCTGGTCAGGCGACACAGCTTCTTCAGGGTGGATTCCGACCTTTCCGGGTGCGGCACCTGGGTGTGGTTGGGGAAGACGGTGGCATGAGGCGCCAGACGCACGTGGGGGCGGTTGTTGGCCGAGCTCCTCTTCTCTGGAGACAGGTCGTAAAGAACGTCATCGCTCTCTGACAGGCCCATGCACACCTCGCCACCGTCTGATATGGAGTGGCACCTGCAGGAAGCAAGGACCGTGAGAGACCGGAAGTTGGGAAGTATTGTATAAATGTAGGGTATTATTAATGGGGGAAGGTTTCAGATGACAACGATGTTGATGGTGATGATAGTGATGAGGGTGATGATGGTGATGATGAAGATCATGATGATGATGGTGGTGATGGTGGTGGTTGTGGTGGTGGTTGTGGTGGTGATGGTGGTGGTAGTAGAGGAGGTGGTGGTGGTGGTAGAGGAGGTGGTGGTGGTGAAGGTAGCGGCGATGGAGGTGGCAGTGGCATTGAAGAAGAAGAAGAAGAAGAAGAAGAAGAAGGAGGAGGAGGAGGAGGAGGAGGAGGAGGAGGAGGAGGAGGAGGAGGAGGAGGAGGAGGAGGAGGAGGAGGAGGAGGAGGAGGAGGAGGAGGAGGAGGAGGAAGAAAAGAAGAAGAAGAAGAAGAAGAAGAAGAAGAAGGAGGAGGAGGAGGAGGAGGAGGAGGAGGAGGAGGAGGAGGAGGAGGAGGAGGAGGAGGAGGAGGAGGAGGAGGAGGAGGAGGAGGAGGAGGAGGAGGAGGAGGAGGAAGGGGAGGAGGAGAAATAATAAGTGGCGGTGATGTTGGCGGCGGTGGTGGTAGTGGCGATGAGAGTGATGGTGGTAGTAATGATGGTGATGATAATGACGACGACGACTTTGATAACGACGACGACGACGCACACGACGATAAAAAGGCTACACCAACAACGATGCTAAGAACATTATTGATGACGATCATAACGACCAGGAAAAGGATAATACTTGTCACTTTAGCATTATTATTTCTTTGGTACTAGAGAAACACCTGATTCATGGCCAAAAGTCTCAGATGAAGAAAGAGCATGTGTTCAGATTACTGACAAGTCTGCAAGACAGCGTCACGATAAGTGGTTGTTGTTTTTTCCTCCAGGGATGTGAGACATCTGTTCCATGCACTCAGAAGCTACATTATATTTCAAAGAAACAAATTTAATGAAATGTTTGGGAATTTAGTTTGAGAGAAAACATGCATCCATCAATGTAAAAAACAATCTTATTTTGCTATTTGTATTGGCTTTGCAAATCAGGAACTTTGCATTACTGGTCCGAATAGCACGAGAAATGAAACGCCAGATCCCCAACAGGATGAAGTAAATAGGATAAAGGGAAGGTATTGTTGTATATAGCAAGTCATTACCCGTACCTGGGTTTCAAGCCACTTGTCATCATAACCCCTAGTCACGTGGCCACTTGAGAACAGTTTTCCTTGAATCTGATCACAATCACAGTGACAGACAGATGGGACAAACACAGTGACAGACAGATGGGACAAACACATTGACAGACAGATGGGACAAACACAGTGACAGACAGATGGGACAAACACAGTGACAGGCAGATGGGACAAACACAGTGACAGGCAGATGGGACAAACACAGTGACAGACAGATGGGACAAACACAGTGACAGGCAGATGGGACAAACACAGTGACAGACAGATGGGACAAACACA
>JAWQFJ010004904.1:0-7500 GCA_034096865.1 Theodoxus fluviatilis
CTTGATCTCTCACTTAAGAGAAATTGTCTAGGGGTTTATCTTGCCGTCTTGTAACATCCACTTTTTTTCCATGCAATCGAGGGGTGAACGAGACAACACAGAAAATATAAGTAGGTGGGATTTGACATTGAAAATAACTTTAATAATATGGAAGTAATGATAATTCTTAATATAACTAATTCAAAGCATCAAATCATACATGTTTAGCCAGCCAGCCTTTCAATAGTTACACTTATCTGTTAGCGTCAATTTAGCTGACCGATGATGAGCGTAGAGCCTTTTCGACAGGGTTGTAGAATGTTGAACAGGTAGGGTCAGGTGAGATGTAGACGGTTTGGAAATCTTGAGTCCTGGAGCTAAGGGGGAGGGAGGGTAGCTTAGAACGTCTCCCCTCCGCGTTGAGGCTGTTGGTAGGTCAGGCGTGACGCTGGAAGGGGGTCAGGCCTCAGTCATAACGCTGTGGGTGGGCCTGGTCAAGCATGGCCGCCGGATGGTGGTGCGTGGGGGAAGGGAGGGTAGCGTAGATCATCTCCCCTCCGCGTTGAGGCTGTTGGTAGGTCAGGCGTGAGCCTGGGAGGGGGTCAGGCCTCAGTCATAACGCTGTTGGTGGGCATGGTCAAGCGTGGCCGCCTGATAACTCTTCTCTTCTGGCGAAGGTGTTGAATCACGCCCATCTGTTTGACCTGGTGCGCAGTCACTTCATGTGCACTGTACGCCCAAGCGGTAGGGTGTGAGAGAGGGCGAGAGAGAACGAGAGTTGGGGGTTTTGTAGTTGTGGGGATGCCGTCCGCTGACCAATCACACTCTAGATGCCATCTGCACCTTAGTCACGTGTGTCTTTGTTTACCTTAGTCACGTGTGTCTTTGTTCACCTTTGTAACGTGTGTCTTTGTTCACCTTAGTCACGTGTGTCTTAGTTCACCTTAGTCACGTGTGTCTTTGTTCTGTCCAAATTCTCACGTTCTGGCACAACATTTCAATGGCTGGCTGGTTTCTCTAAGAGAGAGATTTGAGGCCTGGCTGGCTCTTAAAGTGTACAATGAACTGACTTAAAATAAAATATCTCCACTCATAACATCTCCACCCCTAAAGTCGTGACAAGACGTAGAGACACGAAACAGTAATCATCATTATGACCAAGACACCAGTGTTTTGAAACATCAGAAAATGTACATGGACTCGACGTAGAGACACCGTGACAGTAATCATCATTAAGACCAAGACACCACTGTTTTGAAACAACAGAAACAGTACATTGACACGACGTAGAGACACCGATACAGTAATCATCATTACGACCAAGACAACAGTGTTTTGAAACATCAGAAACAGTACATAGACTCGACGTAGAGACACCGTGACAGTAATCATCATTAAGATCAAGACACCACTGTTTTGAAAACCATACACCGGAAACAGTCTGGAGACACCACAGAAACACCTCGACAAACAGTGTCATGGTAACAACGACTGTTTTGAAAATTCCCTCCACCTCAGCTCGCCCACACCTCTTACTTACCCATTTGACCTCTGTCATTCGCATCCTAAACCCAAGCTTCATCTTTGCACTATCTAAATCTTTGATAACTTCATCTCTATTTTCACACCTACCCACACCTCAGCACCATTCTGTGAACCCGAGTCAGTATTGACTCTGGCACAGTTCGCAATGAATGCGTAACAGACCTGACCCTTCGCATTACAGCACTGCGCCAACAAGAAGGGCAAAGCCCATACGACTCACATGCTTGACTTTGACCTTTACGTGACCTTGATCTTTATATGACCTTGACCTTCAGGTGACCTTCAAGGTCAAGGCCAAACCACTAAACCTAGCAATGACATCATACACTAAGAACTGTTTTACACATTTTTCCTACCAAAATACATGTGACCTTGACCCAAGGTCAAGGTAATCCAAGGTCATGCAACTCAAAGTTGTTAATTCAATACATAGGAAGCACAATGGTGCTTATTGGCACTTTCTACCATGAGATATGGTCACTTTTAGTGGTTCACTACCCCATTTTGTCACATTTCATTAGGGTCAAAGTGACCTTGTCCTTGATGATATTGGACCAAATGTGTCTCGTGATAAAATTACAATATGTGTACTACAATGTTATGAAGTTTGGAAGAGTTATCTTCCATAGTTCAGGGTCAAGGTCACTTCAAAATATGTATACAATCCAAATTTAAAGAGTTCCTGCGACCTTGACCTTGAAGCAAGGTCAAGTCACTCTGTATGTTTGTTGACGCCTTGTCATCATACGCCATCATGCCAAATTGGGTGTTGATAGACTTAATAGTCTCCGAGAAAAATCCAACGTTAAAGTTTTTCACGGACGCCCGGACGCACATAGTACATAGACTCACTTTTGCTTCGCATGTGAGTCAAAAATAGTTTGTTTTCATACTTCTTTTTCCTCCCACTTTTTAAAGAAATCATTCAGATGTCATAACTGGTTTACATTTCAACATAAACATTTTATTTTATCGAATAAACGCTTGTTTATTACCAGTAACAAGAGTAAGTTAAAAGTTTTGTGCAAAATAGTTTTAGAACTACTTTAACGGCGTATGTCAGGGAGCAGATCGGCTATCCCACAAGCCTCTCGTGTGACCTTTATTTGCATATATTTCGGACGAAAACCTTCCATCACGTGATGTCAACTGGGCTAGAGACACTTTCGCCGGTAGGCGAAGTCTTTAGTGAACTAGAATGGCTCAGCACAACACGCCCTGTCCTTCAGCCTGCCCACGCCCCTTGCGACGGATGTCGTCCCTGCCTTGAAATCCAGCCCAAAGGAGAGGTGAGAATGATGTCGGCGACAGAGTGAGAAGAACTCTTTCAACGTGTGTGTGTGTGTGTTTGTATATATATATGTGTGTGTGTGTGTGTGTGTGTGTGTGTGTGTGTTTCTGTGTGTGTGTGTGTGTGTGTGTGAGAGAGAGAGAGAGAGAGAAAGAGAAAGAGATGTAAGAGCGAGAGAGTGAGAGATATATTGTGTGTGTATGTGTGTGTGTGTGTGTGAGAGAGAGAGAGAGAGAGAGAGAGGTGAGAGCGAAAGAGTGAGAGAGATATTGTGTGTATGTGTGTGTGTATGTGTGTGCGTGCGTGCGTGCGTGTGTGTGTATGTGTGCGCATGTGTGCGCGTGCGTGCATGTGTCTGCGTGTGTGTGTATGCGTGTCTGTGTGTGTGTGCATGTGTGTATGTGTGTGTGCGTGCGTGTGTGTGCGTGCAAGTGTGTGTGAGAGTGTGTGTGTGAGTGTGTGTGTGTTTGCGTGTGCGTGTGCATGTGTGTGTGTGTGCATGTGTGTGTGTGTGCGTGCGTGTGTGTGCGAGTGTGTGTGTGAGTGCGTGTGTGTGTGTGTGCGTGAGTGTGTGTGTGTGTGTCAGTGTGCGTGTGCGTGTGTGTGTGTGTGTGTGTGTGAGAGAGAGAGAGATATATATAAAGAGAGAGAGAGAGATAGAGACAGAGAAAAACAGAGAGAGAGTGTGAGACAGCGAGATACAGAGAGACAGAAACAGAGAGACAGAGAGACACACATACAGATATAAAGAGAAAGAGAGATAGAGAGACAGAGAGACAGAACACACACAAACACGCACGCACGCACACACACACACGCACGCACACACACGCGCACACACAAACACACACACGCGCACACACAAACACATTACATAACTGCGTGTCCAACTCTGAGGTGACAAGGGGGAAATAACCAACGTCCTGAGAAGACGAGCGCTGACAAGTAAACCCGGAACGGCACAGGCTCAGCAGTCTTCTTTGTATAAGGACAATGGCGCCAGGCGTTGTCATCTAAAGTTATCGAGACACCCACGCAACAGGTAAAGAAAGGACACAACTCAAACTAGATTAGCATATGGAAGTAGTATATGATTCTGCAAGACACTTTTGGTAGGTTTATTTTTCTGTGTCTTTTTTTTCTTCATCTTCACAATCGTAATACTGCACGGCATATGTGAATCATTCTACTAAAACAGCAACGGAAGTTCTACAATAGACTGCATACAGATCAGTGAGTCGTCTCCAGCCTCCAGTGAAAAATCCTGTGTAAGAGTAAACAGGAGAGAGAGAGAGAGAGAGAGAGAGAGAGAGAGAGAGAGAGAGAGAGAGAACGAACGATTGAACACGTTTATTGATAAGGCCACCGGCCCTTTTCAAGTGTTACAATAAACCACGTTTTGATTTAGTATGTAGGGGCAAATGCACACACACACACACACACACACACACATACATACACACACACACACACACACATAACACTTTGTTATAATGGTTCTTCCATTCTGGGTCCTCCCTAGTGGATCGTTTGACTTTGCTTGTGACTCTGCGGGAACGTTGTCTCGGTCAGATATTTGTGGCTTGCTCTTGGGGTTGACCTTCAGGGCTTTGTACTTGTGCAATGGCAGACGGGGTTCCAATCCAGCAAACCCGATTCACCAGTCGCAGTAGAACAGCTTGACAAGCCACGCACACGTATGTCACTCCAGTTATTACTTAGATTTTTAATACTATTTGGTCCTCGGATTCTTTCCCACCTTCGTGGCGGGAGTCTGTTGTCGTTCCGGTTCTCAAACCGGGTAAAGATCTCAAAGACCCTGTAAATTACCGTCCAATATCCCTCACAAGTTGCGTCTGCAAGACCTTAGAGCGAATGATTAACGCCCGGCTCGTCTGGTTTCTGGAGAAGCATGGGGTCTTCAGTGACGTCCAGTGCGGCTTCAGGAGGCGGCGTAGCACGGCTGATCATCTCGTCCGTCTTGAGAGCCTTGTGCGGGACGCTTTTTTGCGTCAGGAACATTGTGTGGGAGTGTTTTTTGACCTCGAGAAGGCCTACGACACTACGTAGAGATATGGCATCTTGTGCGATCTCCACGCCATGGGTCTTCGAGGTCGACTCCCACATTTTATACGTAATTTCCTGCGTGATCGCTCGTTTCGAGTCTGCGTTGGACCGGTTTTGTCACAGTCCTATCCTCAGGATATGGGTGTCCCTCAGGGCAGCATTCTGAGTGTGAGACCTTTTAGTGTAAAAATTAACAGAATTGTAAAATGTCTTCCTCCCGGCATTCCCTCCTTTTTATACGTAGATGATTTTTTTAATTGTTTGCCATGCCAAGAGCATGGGTCTTATAGAGAGGCAGTTGCAACTGTCTCTCAATCGTCTTGTGGATTGGTCGGGTTCGAACGGTTTTTAATTTTCGTCATCAAAAACTGTGTGCATGCATTTTTGTGCATGTCGCAGATTACACCCTGATCCCGTTTTGTTTCTAGATGCATTTCCTTTGCCTGTCGTGGAGGAAGCCAAGTTTCTTGGAATCCTCTTTGACAGGCGTTTAACTTTTATACCGCATCTTAAATATTTACGTGTGAAGTGTACCAGGGCACTCAACCTACTTCGAGTAGTTGCTCACTCCCACTGGGGAGGTGGTAGCAGTGTTTTACTACTACTGTATCGTGCCTTGGTGCGCTCCAAACTAGATTATGGTTGTTTTGTGTATGGGTCAGCTCGCAAGTCGTACTTGTCGATGCTCGACCCAATACACCATCAGGGTTTACGATCGGTCCTCGGTGCCTTCCGCACCTCTCCTGTGGAGAGTTTATATGCGGAGGCGCGCGAGCCTCCACTTTATTTACGTAGGCGCAAGCTTGCCTTGCAATACATCCTTCGTGTGGGTTCTGACCCGACCAATCCTTCTTATCACTGTGTTGTCCAGCCGAAGTTTTCGCATCTTTACGCGGCCAAGCCCAGCTGTATCCCCCCGTTGGGGATACGAATTGAGGAGGATATCCCGGCGGCAAACGTTCAGTTTGACAAAAATTTTATATACCCTTTGTATCTGTCACCGCCGTGGCTCATGCCTGAGCTTGTTGTTTTACTTAATTTAGCTAAATTTTTCAAGAGTACTGCCCTCTTTCACACGTACAAGGGTGCATTCCGGGAAATGTTATGTAAATATGCACATTTTTACCCATTATATACAGATGTTTCTAAAGACGGAGATCGTGTGGCGGCAGCTGTTGTCGCCTACGACTCCGTCTTGCGTTTTCGCCTTCCTGATGGGACTTCGATCTACTCCGCGGAGCTTAGATCACTTGAGGCCGCTCTTGGCGAAGTCCAGAGCAAGAGACTGCCACGAGCCCTTGTGGTCTCTGACTCGCTATCAGCCTTACTGGCTCTGCGGGGTAGGGAGGCAGATGTACCCCCTCTACAGTTTGGCAGTCGTCAATTCCCCACACCTCAGATCCAGATAAAAGTATTGTTTGGATCAAAAAGGTTAAAGAACACACTGTGCGATACATGGGATACCTTTCTCAGTGATTTGATCAACAGCATGAGGGCTCCTTTCGCTCTGCATGCTATGTCAGTCTGGGTTACATTTGAGCATAATTTTGCAGATAGAACATTACGCAGATATTTGTATTCGCTGGCTGTTTGCAACTGCTCGATACCAAGAAACCATTTTTCGTGCTTGGCAAGGTGTCCCCCTAATCTGTATACTACTACTCTAGTCTTTTTAGTATTAACAATGAGCCCAAGTCGATCCGTTGCCCTCTTCAGAACGTCAAGCTGATTTTGGAGGCCTATTGCCGTGTCTGAGAGTAGGGCAATGTCGTCTGCAAAAAGAAGGGCACTCAACTCTGATGTATTTGGCATTAGTTGGATTACATGCTTACTGTTGGCAGAAATTTCTTCAACCAACGAGTTTACAAGGCATGACAATAAGATCGAGAGAGAGAGAGAGAGAGAGAGAGAGAGAGGCAGAGAGGCAGAGAGAGAGAGGCAGAGAGAGAGAGAGAGAGAGAGAGAGAGACAGACAGACAGACAGACAGACAAACAGCGCGGCGGAACAAGTCGATAGAGTTTCAAAACGTCACATCCCGGTATATTTCTATCCCATGCTTGCATTCACACTTAGCTCTGAAAGTCTGTCCTACATACCGGAAAGTCTACACAGTATTTCCTTCCTCATCCTAGTTTACTTCAGCAAACAAGCGTTCCTGTGTATAATTTCAGCTCTCTGGTGTCAATCTTCAGACACCGTGCAACGTCAAAAGACACCGTGCAACGCCAAAAGACACCGTGCAACGTCAAAGAAGCGAGCAGTCTTGACTTATTCGGTGGAAACCTGCTGACCCGTTTCCCCCTTCTTGACACCATGCTCGAACTGTCAGTCTTACCTGAACACTTATATCGGCATGCGCCGCCATGTATTCCCTGTCCCAACACGCATCGAACTCCAGCGCTTGGAGGACGGCAATGGCGGTGGAGGGCCACGCGTCTGTGCTTTTGAATAAGGCGGGAAATAAAACCTTCATGGAGTTTTCCGTACCACTGCACGGCTCACCTGACAAAATAATGGCGCCCTCTGCAGTCTTCGCTGCATGCCCTGACGATTAGGCCACTCACAAAAAAGTTGTGGTTACGGTGACCTTATAGATCTGATTTTCGTCGGCCGACCC
>JAWQFJ010004904.1:12500-37500 GCA_034096865.1 Theodoxus fluviatilis
TTATCCAAGAATCTTCCTCAGCAAACTGAAGGCTGGAGAGAACTGGGTTCAGTCTCACACTACCGTGAGTAAACTCACGCAGTGTGACTGAAAGAGCGAAGATCACTGGTAGTTGGTGTCGGCCCCGGTCACGGTTCAGGGCGGGGCTGTAGGGTGCATGTACAATAGCCTCCTTCACCCCTCTCTGGAACTTAGTGCTTCAGATCAATGCGAAAAAATGAAGCTCCATATCGACTTTCTTTCCATCTTGACGCTGCTAAGCAGAAGATCAACCATCCTCATTGCTCGTGCAAAGCTGGGTAAGTGGTTTTTTTTAAATAATCATTTATCTGTTACTTGTTTGATGGAGTAACCTAAGCTCGCATTCCAAAATTGTTGAACCTACTGAGTACTGTTGAAGTGTTGTGTGTGGAGCCAAAAAGCTTGCGCAACTGTCCTTCGCACTGACTGTCCTTTGCACGGACTGTCCTTTGCATTAACTGTCCTTCACACTGACTGTTCTATGCACTGACTGTCCGATGCACTGACTGTTCTATGCACTTTCACACTGACCAGTGCACAGAATGACCGGCACATGTCCGAAGCACTGGTGAGCGCGACAAAAACTTGGAGCGGACTGTTAGATTTTTACCCACTGTATAAAGCGCACTTCCCCTCCTCTCCTTCGTGACTATCTCCTTGTCAGTGTGAAGGACAGTTAATGCAAAGGACGGTCAGTGCAAAGGACAGTCCGTGCATAGGACAGTCAGTGCAAACGACAGTTGCACAAGCTTTTTGGGACCACACACAACACTTCAAGAGTAGGTTCTACAATTTTGGAATGCGAGCTTAGGTTACTCCATCAAACACGTAACAGATAAATGATTAAAAACCAACAACACTTACCCAGCCTTGCACGAGCAATGAGCAGTAATGTTCAATTTCTAATGCAGATCTGAGACTCACCCCCGCACAGACTCCTTTGCTTTTAATCAGCCGGTTGAGATTTTGCTGCTTGTGTGGCCACGGAAAAGAACGTTATAAATGCTTTACAAATACTCTGCCATATCAATTATCTAATGGCTCATCTGGTGGAACGTTGGACTCTTGGTCATGCATGACCAGGTTCGATTCTGCGCTGAAACTTTTTTTTCTTCTCTTTTTTCGAGAGGTTGTGGGTTTCAACCCGACCTGGTTTTTTGTGTTTGTATGTGTGTGTGTGTTTTTCCCCCCCTCTTTTCTCGAGAGGTTGCGGGTTCGAACCCGATCTTTTTTCTTTTTTTTAATGCCAAAACCTGGAGGTTCAGCGCCAGCGGTTTTTATCTGTCTGTGTGTCTGTCTGTGTGTGTGTGTGTGTCTGTCCCGACTCCACGGCTTATATCTCAAAAACTACTGGACGGATTTCCTTGAGAATTTGCACACTAACTGGAACTTAGGTCCGATTGAATATTATCAAATTTTCAGAATCGAGGTTTGAAAAGAAAGTGACTTTTTTACATTTTGGTGTTGCAATGAAAACGATACAACAGACTCCATTTGCAAAATGTGTGACGTTATCATTTGACGTCGAATAACGTGACGTCATTTGCGAGGAGATTTTTGAGAAGGGTGAATTTGGAGAACATTGGTGAAGGAGAAAGAAAGATTTTTTACGATGCGGGTCGTTTGTATCCTGGACGTTTTGTACCCTAACCGGTTAGAGTTAGGGTTAGGGTTAGAGTTAGGGTTAGAGTAGAAAAGATACGAATCGACTAAATGAGGTGACCACGACTAGGGTACGAAACGTCCTGTATTCGATTTTTTATCCCTCCAGGTTTACTGAAGGCCCTCGCAGCTGTATTGGGGGGTTTTTAATGCCAAAACCTGGAGGTTCAGCGCCAGCGGTTTTTATCTGTCTGTGTGTGTGTGTGTCTGTCCCGACTTGACGGCCTATATCTCAAAAACTACTGGACGGATTTCCTTGAGATTTTGCACACTGACTAAAAGTTAGGTCCGATTGAATAGTATCAAATTTTCAGAATCGAGGTTTGAAAAGAAAGTGACTTTTTTACATTTTGGTGTTGCAATGAAAACGATACAACAGACTCCATTTGCAAAATGTGTGACGTGATCATTTGACGTCGAATAGCGTGACGTCATTTGCGAGGAGATTTTTGAGAAGGGTGAATTTGGAAAACATTGGTGAAGGAGAAAGAAAGATTTTTTACGATGCGGGTCGTTTGTATCCTGGACGTTTTGTATCTAGTCGTTTCGTACCCTAACCGGTTAGAGCTAGGGTTAGGGTTAGAGTTAGGGTTAGAGTAGAAAAGGTACGAATCGACTAAATGAGGTGCACAACGACTAGGGTACGAAACGTCCTGTATTCGATTTTTTATCCCTCCAGGTTTACTGAAGGCCCTCGCAGCTGTATTGGGGAGATTTTAATGCCAAAACCTGGAGGTTCAGCGCCAGCGGTTTTTATTCTTGGAGACTATTAAGTCTATCAACACCCAATTTGGCATGATGGTGTAGGATGACAAGGTGTACAAAAACATACATAGTGACTTGACCTTGCTTCAAGGTCAAGGTCGCAGGGGCCGTAAATGTTGCTTAAAAACAGCAATGTTTCACATTTTCCCAATTTTCTCTGAAGTTTTTGAGATTGGATACCTGACCTATATATGGTATATAGGGCAAAGTAATCCCTATCTTTTGATACCAGTTTGATTGACCTTGCTTCAAGGTTAAGGTCACAGGAGGTCTTTAAAGTTGAATTGTATACATATTTTGAAGTGACTTTGACCCTGAACTATGGAAGATAACTCTTCCAAACTTCATAAGATTGTAGTACACATTTTATACTTTCATACTAGGTCACCAGTGTTGTTCGTCTGAGCGTCTGGGCAGCCGGGCGGCCGGGTGTCCTGTCGTCCACAAAAAAAACTTTAACGTTGGATTTTTCTCGGAGGCTATTAAGTCTAGCAACACCCAATTTGGCATGATAGTGTAGGATGACAAGGCGTACAAAAACATACATGGTGACTTGACCTTGCTTCAAGGTCAAGGTCACAGGAGCTCTTTAAAGTTGGATTGTATACATATTTTGAAGTGACCTTGACCCCGCACTATGGAAGATAACTCTTCCAAACTTCATAACATTGTAGTACACATGTTATACTTTCATACTAGGTCACCCATGTCGTCCGTCCGGGCGTCTGGGCGTCCGGGTGCCCGAGCGTTCTGCTGTCCGTAAAAAAAACTTTAACCTTGGATTTTTCTCAGAGACTATTAAGTCTATCAACACCTTTTTTGGCATAATGGTGTATGATGACAAGGCGTACAAAAATATACACAGTGACTTGACCTTGCTTAAAGGGCAAGGTCGCAGGGGCCGTAAATATTAAAAAACATCCATTTTTCACATTTCCCAATTTTCTCTGCAGTTGTTGAGATTGGATACCTGACCTATATTTGATATATAGGGCAAAGTAATCCCTATCTCTTGATACCAGTTTGATTGGCCTTGCTTTAAGGTCAAGGTCGCAGGAGGTCTTTAAAATTGGATTGTATACATATTTTGAAGTGACCTTGACCCTGAACTATGAAAGATAACTCTTCCAAACTTCATAACATTGTAGTACACATATTATACTTTCATTATAAGACACATTTGGTCACATATCATCAAGGTCAAGGTCACTTTGACCCTTATGAAATGTGACCAAAATGGGGTAGTGAACCACTAAAAGTGACCATATCTCATGGTAGAAAGTGCCAATAAGTACCATTGTGCTTCCTATGTCTTGAATTAATAGCTTTGTGTTGCATGACCTTGGATGACCTTGACTTTGGGTCAAGGTCACATGTATTTTGGTTTAAAAAATGTGTAAAGCAGTTCTTAGTATATGATGTCATTGCTAGGTTTAGTTGTTTGACCTTGACCTTGAAGGTCACCTGAAGGTCAAGGTCATGTAAAGGTCAAGGTCAAACATGTGAGTCGTATGGGCTTTGCCCTTCTTGTTTCTTATTTATTTTCATTGTGGGGCTAGGCTAACCCGAGGCCCAGTTAACCAGTACGTAACAACTGGCGAGCCTGCCATAGCCTGCAGTAACCTGCTTTTTTACCAATAACATTGGTTGGCCTGTGCAGCTCTAGACTAAACACATCAATGATATTTGTTCAGTCTTGAATATGAAAAAAAATTTGGGGGGAGTACACTGATTTAGCTTCCTTGTTGTTGTTGTTGCTTTGTATAACATTTTGGTTTTTTTCTGACCTAAAGGTGTTGCTGTTTTGCTGCCTTGTGCCGTGTGTATGGTCAGACTCTCTGGTCACAGTGTACAGATGCAGTTTTGGTGCATGGAGTGGTCACGCGTTGCGAATAAGGTAAATAAGTTGTACATTGTTCATTATACATTATATACTTGTATGACTTAGAAGTTCTCAGCTATCGGTGACTACAAGCATCTAATGTAGTTGGAGTGGAAATTCCTGTTCCTAGGCCAAGCGTTTTGTGGAGACTAGTTTCAGCAGTCTGTGTGTGAGGAAGCACAGTTGCTTATTGTTCACTAGTTCTGGGTTGCATTCTGTGTAGTTGGTTTACATAGTTTGTTGATTTTGTGAAATGTGTTGGTGAATAATTTTACAATGGCATCTTCTGCTGTGGATTGGGCAGAATTAGTCAAGCAGTTTCAGGAGGAGGGCAAGGCGCGAGGAAAGCAGGATGGAGATTTGAACTGTCGAAGAAGTTTGTTAAGAGTTGCTGTAGGGAGGAGAGAGCAGCCATTAGAAATGCTGCTAGAGAAAGAGACTTAGCGCTCGAGAGGAAGGTGAAAGAGTTTGAGTTCAAAGAGAAAGAGTTACAGCTGGAGAGAAAGGAGAGGGAAAAGGATAAGGAGTTGGAGGAGAGACGGTTGGAGTGGGAAAGAGAGGAGAGAGAGAGAGAGAGAGAGAGAGAGAGAGAGAGAGAGAGAGAGAGAGAGGGAGTGGGAGGATAGAGAGATGGAGAAGGAGAGGCTGGAGAGAGGAGAAACGGATGGAGCTGGAAAGAGAAAAAAACTCGTTCAAGAAAAGGAGTTTAGAGAACAGCAGCTGCAGCTTGAGCAAAGCAAGCTGAAGCAATTAGATCAACAGGAGAAAGAGAGACTACAGGCTAAAGTAGATTCAAAGAGGCTAGCTACTAGGCCTAAGTTACCATGGTTCGATGAGAAGAATGATGATGTTGAGAGTTACCTCTGTCGATTTGAGAGCCACGCAACTGCCGTCAAGTGGGAAAGATCAGATTGGGCAGGTAGTCTGCTTTCGTTACTCAGAGGTCGTCCTTTGACTTATTCGCAGGAGTTGTCACCTTCGGAGGAGAATAATTATGATATTCTGTCCAAGCACTTACTCAAGCGTTTCAGGTGCACTGAGGAGAGATTTCGTCTTCAGTTTCGCTCTGCCAAACCAGAGGCGGGCGAAAACATGTTCACACTCTTTTCTAGGCTGAAGAGATTCTTCAACAGATGGCTTGAAATGGCGCAGGTTGGCACAAGTTTTGACAAGTTAGCTGATTTGTGTATGCGAGAACAGATTTTGTCCAGTTGTTCAGGTTCACTTGTGACTTTTCTGAAAGAAGGGAAGTTTGCAACTGCAGAGGCTATGATTAAGGCAGCTGATCGCTACCGTGAGGCTCATCCTTCTCAGAGTATGGTGGCGAAGGGTTCTACTGATCCATTTCTAGTTAATGTGAACATTCCTTTGTCGGAAAGTCCTCACTCAGTTGCTTCTGATGGACAAGTACCTGGTGTGGTGAGAGGAAATAGCAGTTTTCATGCGCGTGGTCGGTTTCCAGGTTCTCGATTTGCTTCTGGGGGTGGGGCAAGGAACCAGTGGGACAACCAGGGTCCCAAAACACCCAGTAGAGAGGATGCAAATTCTATCAAAGAGGAATTGTGGATACTTTTAGAGGAGCGTTGGGTGGTGTATCTGGTAAATGCTGGTGATGTGGTCAGACTTCGCACAGGATTGCTAACTGCCCATCCAAAGCAAAGGATCAACGGGTTCAGACTGCAAGTGTTGGAGTTATTTCATCTGATTCTGATTCAGACAGTGGTTCTGATAGGTCGGAGTCGGTTGTGTCAGTTGGTCTGTCGGGTAGTGATGATTTGCCGGCAGCTATTCAGACTTGTCAAGGTTCTCTGAAAGGCGTTGAGGTCACTTTCATGCTAGACGGTGGTTGTTCAACCGTGGGTGTCAGAAGATCTCTAGCTTGAAAAAAGGAGGCCGGTGTTGGACTCGTAGGCGAGAGAAAAGAAGTACTGGTGACCTTTGTCCAACTTCAAAATTTTATTCCAAAGCTTTCGGGGCCAAGCAGGCTCCTTCATCAGTGAAGTGAAAGAAGATCTCTAGTGAGAGATGGGCAGTTGACAGGGAGAATTCAGCTGTGCAGGCAATTCAGTGGTGACGTTGTTTGTTTGCCCACTGCAACCGTCAGTTTGGATACACCGTACTTCTCTGGAGTTGTGGGTGCATGTGTGATTGAAAATCCGGTGTGTGATGTTATTCTAGGCAGAGTATCATCAAAAACTGTGCCGTGTGCAAAGCTATGCAAACGACACGCCCAGGTCAACAGAACTATCATGACCTTCTTCTCCAAAAGTCGCCGTGAGGCGAGTGATCAAGAGGAATGGTGACGGTGACCGTTGCTGTTTTAGGTGTGGCGGACTATGGAAATTCTCTTCTCGCTGGCATCCCTGACACTCTGCTTAACAAACTCCAAAAAGTTCAGAATTGTGCTGCTAGGCTAGTTTTTCGATGTCCCAAGTGTACTAATGTCTCTCCACTCCTACACACACTTCACTGGCTCCCCATCTCTAAGAGGATAGATTATAAACTTGCTACTTTGTGCTTCAAGGCCATCGACAACACCGCACCACACGCACTTACAGAAATTCTTACAGTCTACACGCTCTCCAGATCTCTACGCTCAGCTGCTGACTCTAGAATGCTTAAGGTCCCCCGCCGTAACAAGAAAACTTAAGAACAGCGTGCCTTCTCCTATATTGAACCTGTAACAGGTCCTTTTAATCAGCCTTTTTACGTGGTTTTTAATGGCCACGATCGGTTTCTAAGCGTGTTTAGTAATGCATTATGCATCGCTATGCCATATGAAACGGCACTAAATAGCTCGTTGTCGGTCAGGTGTTTAGCGGTAGAGAATTGCATACGAAAACTTGGAGTAATATAGAAAAGGGATGTTGTCACGTGGGCGTGAAGATTTGTTTTGTATTTCAACGGATAGTGACATAAAGAGAGTCTCCCGACTGACTAATGTGGTTTTAGACACAAGAGATCCTTCCTGATGAATTGGATGTTTCAGACTCTGCATTGGAAAAAAAGGTTGTTAATATCCCCCGTAGAAGCATTTGCGACTCTAAATGAACATTTACATGACTGGATATCACACAAAATAACATTTATCTCTGAACTGTGAGTATATTGCAAACATTATTTTTCTGTGTCTTGCTCCTCGAATACAAAATCATGGCGAGCAGGCTGGATCAAACAGAACCAATGCAATGCGTGCAGCTAGAGAGATCGGCACACAGCCCTGACAAAAGCGGTCATCACTGAGTTTGCACGTGTCTCCGAGCTGGCAACGCGTCTGTCTTGTTCAGCCTTGACAGGTCTTGGGTCACGGCCATTCCTTCACCTGACGACAAACAGTGAAAAACAGAATGGACGCACAGTCAGATGCCAGATCCATCCCCACTTCATAGGGAGCATTCCAACCCGACGCTGGCTCACGGCTGCATATAATAATAATAATAATAATAATAATAATAATAATAATAATAATAATAATAATAATAATAATATAGTTTATTTATACGCACATACCTTCCCTTGACAGACAAGCTCATGGCGTTTACAATTCAAAGAATCAACACTCATACAACCGCTCAACAATACATTCCTACAAAACACACACATTATACATATTTTTAAAAAAGATCCAATATATCAAACTATACAATATACATAGTACTTGTAGGCTAGGTCAAGTAAGGTGAAACAGCTCAGCGGGAAAGGCGGATCGGAAGAGGTGGGTCTTTAGAGCACTTTTGAACTGGGGCAGAGTGTCAGAATGACGGACTGAGAGAGGCAGACTATTCCAGATCTCGAACCATCAAAAGACACTCACACGGGTCTTCTGTGTTTGCTCTCCCTTCCCTGACAAAGAATGCAGCAGTTTCTTTGCGTTTAATGTTATTGGAATATCATCGGACCCCCAACCCTCCCAGCCTCCCCTGAATTCAAAAAGCAAGGGGTCCCGATACTGCACGAAGCCTTGCATCTCGTCATGAGAGGGGAGGCAGTCCACAAAAGACCGCAGGGTCGGCATCGTTGCTGCTTTGTGTGTTGCCAGACAAGTGGAACGGCGGCAACCCCTGTGTCGCACGCCCTGATCATTCCCATGACCAGCATGTCTGCTTTTCATGCTTCGCTGCTTCACCCTGGTATCTGTGTGTGTGTGTGTGTGTGTGCGTGTGTGTGTGTGTGTGTGTTTGTGTGAGTATGAGAGTGAATGTGTGTGTGTGCATTTGTGTGTGTGTGTGCGTGCGTGTGTGTTTGTGTGGTGGTTTGTGTTTTGACTGTTTGTTTGTGCGTGACTGTGTGATTGTGTGTCGGTGAATATATGTGCTCTAGCATCTGAGCATCTACATGTATCTGTGCTCTCTGTGTGTTGGTGTATCTGTCCATGTGTGCCTTTATGCCTGTGTGTGTGAGTGTGTGTGTGTGTGTGTGTGTGTGTGTTCGTGTGTTTGTGTGTGTGTGTGTGTGTGTGTGTGTGTACGTGTGTGTTCGTGTGTTCGTGTGTTTCTATGTGTATTGGTGTGGTCGTGAGTATATTTGTTTGTTTGTTTGGGTTTGTGTGTGTTTGTTTGTGTCTGTATGTGTGTGTTTGTGTGTGTACATGTTTGTGTGGTTGTAGTTGTGTTTATGTGTGTGTGTTTGTGCGTTTGTGTATGTACGTGCATGAGTGTATGTACATATGTGTATGTATTCCTGCTTGTCTGTCTCTCCAACTATTCACTTCCACAATTGTTTTCGTGCTTAGTGGAGTACTTGAAGCCCAGGTGCAAGGAAACGTAGGTACACGTGTTATACTTGCACGTGGACACTTGGAAGTTAGATGACACATTGATGGAGGCAGCCTCGAGGTGCAGGCTGGATTTAATGGCAGCTGTCCCGGTGTCAAAATCACCTCAAATACGTTTCCTGCATCACTGTCAAAATATCTTCAAGTATGACTTTCTCGGTCCATTGCCTACGTTGCAGTGATCTTGGACACATTGCTGGATGCAGTCCACATTTCTGCTTGAAGAACTCATCTACATCTCCGTCTTGTGGCCATTGAAGCGCGCCCTGTTGAAATTCATCTGTACAATGCACCTGCGGGGGGCAGATTTAGCTTGCGTTCGTGCCGAGATTGGAATGCTGTTGGAGACGTTGTCCCCACAATGGAACCCGACTGCTGATAAGCTGTTGAACTGGTTGTACTTAAAAAAATTGTTATGACTCCCCCTCCTTATTTCCCACACTACCCTCAACAACTCAACCTCCCCTTTCCACCTACACTTACCACCCATTCCCCTCCTATCTCCATTTCTCCCCTTGCACACAAATTCCGATTGTAGATGGAGAGTGTCTCTTAAACTGGATGTTTGCATGCAAACTGGGTTTCCTGGGATTATGATGTGCATACAAAGACAATCCAAACGTTTTCGATCTTAAAAAAGAATTATCGCTGTATTCATACAGGAGTCGATATCAAACTGAGGACGAAAAAGCAGTCAGTGTCTGGTTTTAGAAATGGATTTTTACAAAAATGATTGATTGTATGCTGCATATGATTTCAGCGATTACTTAAAAAAGCTCATACACACACACGCACGCACTCACGCAAGCACACACACACGCACACACACATACACACACACAACGCACACAGACACACGCACGCACGCACACACACACGCACACACACACACACACACACACACACACACACACACACACCCCTCCCCCATAAACGAAAATGCCTTGTGAATATCCTTTACCAGCATATCAAAGTCCTGGCAAGCTCACCTCCGATACTTCCAGTGTCCACGTTGCCTCCCAATTGCTTAGGTAATCTTCTGTCTCTCTCCCTTCGTTCGATCTTCTTGCGGCTTTCTGTAGAACTAAGACGCAGAATTTGTACCCACTCGTCTGGCGTACACTACATCCCGACACTAATGAGCACGACAAACATATCAAAGAAGAAATAATAGAAGGGAGGAATCCACGAAAGAAGGGCGGGAGGGGAGTAGGAAATGGAATAGGAAGGGAGAAATAATTGAACAGATGCACATGTGCACAATGAACAAACAACATAGTCAATGCACTCGGTGGATGCACCCTGAAAATTGGTCTGCTGCCTCACTGTGCTTCTTTGACTATGCATCTCCACTACATCTGTCAAATGTCAACATCAAAAACAATCCTTGATAGGCGGATTCAGAGGGTCAGTCGCAAAACCAAGTCAATGATTCAAACTTGACGGGAAAGCTGTTGGTTGTTTTATTGGACCAAGTGCACACTCAGGTTCATGCAAGACCGAAACAGCAGGCGCTGACACAGAACAGTTCAAACAGGAAAAGTCATCGCGGACCATGATGCAGAATTCTGGGCGCTAACCAAAAGGTCCGGGGTTCAGTCCCCGCCTGGTGTCCCATATCTTTTCACCGTCTGTCCTCACAGGGTTTCATCTCCGTGTGTAAAAACATAAGCGTTCTACACACAGTACCTTGCACACCTTCAGAGCACTGATACACCAAATCAAGACAAAGAATGAGGCTGAAAATGCCCAAAGGATACAATATGTCCTCTGCATAAAAATGTTTACAATCGCCAGTTAAGACGAGCAAATTTCCCTGTGATTTGTTGCAACTAAACGTATCTGAATCGAGTTACATGCATACTTGCTCCAAAATGATACAACAAACAAAAGGAATATATAGTTTTGATTACCAGGCCTGAGCCGATCACTCAGAAAATTGACAAATCACGTGGTCGGAGCGTTTGGCTATTCCATAGCAGCCTTCTTCACGAATACAAACTATTCACCATCCTCATTTAGGTTTCCAACATTCGTTTTTGCTGTAGATTAGTTTGTGTTCTGCCTTTGTAATAACGTTGGCTTTCTGTCTCGTTCATGCACCTTTCTAAGCTAGCGTTTGAAGGAGGAAACTGCCTCAGATTTGAATAGATACTGGTCGCGTGTCTACAGGGATGAAGGAAGTGACCTGTTTCAGTCTGAAAACAAGACATCAAACAACTGGAGGAGACCTCGACACCTTCCAGTGCTTGCTGGTTCCCAGCATGGAAACACTGCAGTCTCTCACCAGCAGACGACACTCCAGTGGCTCCGTCACAGTAGGCCTACTATTATCTCAGTAGGGACTACCTAAGCATCCAGTGTACCCTGCCATCTTCGTCGCCTGCCCCTTCATCTCCCTCTTGGTTTTGCCATCTTGCCTCTACCCAATATCCACCATGAAATACTGAAGTCACAGTAAAAACACTGGAGATCAGATCCCCCCCCCCCCCCCCCTTCCGTGGAGTAATGTCCGCTACATTCAGTTCAAACTTACACACACACACACACACACACACACACACACACACACACACACACACACTACTCACACACAGACACTCACACACAGGCACACACACACACACATATGCACGCACGCACACCCACCCCACCCCACCCCACCCCTGACACACACACACACACACACACACGCACACACACCCCTGCCCCCCCGCCCCCCCCCCCTCCCCACACACATACATGGTCGTGAGGTCAACGGATGGATTCTCTTATAAACACAACCGCATTATGCAACACCTGTGCCTTCCTGTCTCTGTCCCCTTTCCTGCTTCCCAGCAAGTAGTGTCCCTCCTCTCACCCACTTACACACACACCCAAACCCCCCACCCCCACCCCCTGTCTGTCCACCTTCCGCCAAGCAGTCTGTGATGAGTCACACTCTGGTTACAGCAGTTCGTTTTGCAAAGGCAATTGTGGAGACAGCGCTGTGCAGATCTATTCGGGGCTTCTCGGCTCCTGACGTCAGCCTAGGGAAATCCGGTTTCGCCTTGGTGTGGCAGACAAGATGGACGACAGAGAGAGATGGGAAGCGTTACAATTTACCTCAAATTTTACCGTGAGTGTCTTTCCTGGCCCATTTCATACAAGATAATCTTAACTCCCCTTCTCTTACTCTATCTCATATTTCTCCACATAGCTGACCTCTAGCCTTCCTATATATTTTTTTCTGCGTTCTCGAACCTTGCAAATAAGCGATCTAAAGTCAGTCTTCAGTGAAGTAGGTTCAACATTTGTGTATTGGGCAGATATCTGTGGGAATTGTGTTTTGGTTTGAACACATCGATTGACAAGCAAAATATATCATTTTTCATTTACTCCTTCTGTTAAAATTTCTCAGAGATGACGTCAATGTATGACAAGCACTGCGCGTTTCGCTTTGCTCCTGTGCACACTACGTGGAATATCATACAGTTCATTGTGATGCGAGATCCAATGAGATCTAGTAATAGCATATCATATACCTCAATAACTAGCGGGGTTGGGGTCCCGAGTAAGGTCGAAGAAGAGCGCCTTTGTAATTCCCTTTGCAAAACGAACAACTGCTCTGCCCCTTTCGCTGCCCTTCTCATCAAGCAGTCTTTACCCCTTCCCCCACCCCCTCCCCCAGCCCCTCCTCAACCTCCTCCCCCAGTCCCTTCCCCACCCCCTCCAGCGTGCCACCTTGGCACGCATCAGTGGCTCTACTCTGCCTTTACCCCAGCGAAATCTGGTCACATCCACCTGGGCTCTGTCAGGCGTAGCCGGAATGAGGGAGGGTAGTCTTTGTGTTGGTGACAGATGAATGTCGTGCGCCAAGAATCTGCCAGCACCCCTCTCATCATCCCTACCACCCCCCATCCATCTCATCATCCCTACCACCCACCCCCTCGTCCAGCGTTGTGGCGTTGTGACAGCTGGTCTTATAGCTGGCCTTATGGGAGAAACAAGGAGAAATCCAGAGAGTGGAGATGAAGACGGACAAACAGGAAGGGATTAGGAAGAGATTCTGGATGGGCTGAGATAAGGGAGGGTTCGAGATGAAGTAAAGGGTAATGTGACAAATGGAAAATCAATTATTTTTTTGAATTATAAAAACCACTGGCGCTGAACCTCCAGGTTTTGGCATTAAAAAAAAAAGAAAATCGGGTTCGAACCCGCTACCTCTCGAGAAAAGAGGGGGTAAAAACACACACACACTCACAAACACAAAAAACCAGGTCGGGTTTGAACCCACAACCTCTCAAAAAAAGAGAGAAAAAAAAGTTTCAGCACAGAATCGAACCTGGTCACACATGACCAAGAGTCCAACGCTCTAACAAATGTGCCAGTGGAGAACTGGTATGATCCAGCACAAAATATTGTACAATCCTGGCGTGGTTTATGTCCAGCAACTGGTTTTTGTCTACAGACCACGAACTGTTTGGTATTTCATATGGATCTAACCCATCAAAGTCAATAATCTTCTCGTAGTACCACTTTTTTGCGTCGGCTGGTAGACGTTCAACATACAAAGAAGCCATTGTTTTGCTGAAAGTAGGAAAAGATAACTCTGCTTGACTTGAACTCGATTAGACCACGCATTTCGCCATTCCGTCAAATGACATTTTAGGGGGGGGGGGGGGTGTTTCGAGTTTACGACCTAAATAAATCACTTTCTTTTCAAACCTTGATTCTGAAAATGTTATACATTCAATCGGACCTAACTTCCAGTAAGTGTGCACAATGTCAAGGAAGTCCGTCCAGTAGTTTTTGAGAAATCAGCCGTTAAGTTGGGACAGACAGACAGACATACAGATAAAATTAGTCACGTTATTGATCACGTCACACCTTTTGCATTTCGCCATTCCGTCAATTGACATTTTAGGGGGGGATTTTCGAGTTTATGACCTTTAAAAAACCCTTTCTTTTCAAACCTTGATTCTGAAAATTTGATACATTCAATCGGATCTAACTTCCAGTAAGTGTGCAAAATGTCAAGGAAATCCGTTTAGTAGTTGTTGAGATATCAGCCGTTAAGTCGAGACAGACAGACAGACAGACAGACAGACAGATAAAGTCTGTAGGACCTCCAGTAAACGTGGAGACAAAATATTTGTTGTTGAATTTGTACATTGTGCTATCTGCTTAGTGTGGCCTGATTTCTTTTAACAGACCACGTACTGTTTGTCTGGATTATGACGTCACATGACGTCAGGTCAGTCACGTGGGCTGAGGTGGCCAATAGCAAAGCCAGAGTTGTAGTTGAAGTCAGTGTCTCATGTGCTTTTGTGAAGTGCACATCGTGTGATGGAGCTCTGGATTGTGGCTTCATCTGTATAGCTGTATTGTACAGCTGCCAGGCTGGAGACATAGACACTCCCATCTTCATGCATCACTGTGGCGGACGCCTCACAACGCTGAAGATCGGTAACAGTGCTGGACCTGTCGCCAGGGTCTTGAGTGATCTCCTCTTCGAACCGTCACCGCGGAAAGCGCCGACAAAGATGAGGACGACAGCACACCCTTTGCAGTACGCTTGAACGAAGGTCGTGAGTAATGTGTTGTGTACACAATGATTGACAAGAGACTGGAGGGAGAGGAAGAGGTCCATGGCACCGTCATAATGAGTTGAAAATGGAGGCTGGAGACTGCTGAACAGTCATAACGTAAACCAGTAGCCACTCATTTATTCATTAAAGACTCGAAGTCTAAAGATTAATCGCAAGTGATAGACTACATTTTTCATTTTATTATTGCCTGATTGGATTTGTGTGTGTGTGTGTGTGTGTGTGTGTTTGTGTGGTGTGAAATTAATAAAGGTACAAGGGCAAAGAAAAGCAAATTGGTGTGTCGTCTTTCTGCCTGTCTGATTGCAGCTGAATGATGTGATTGTGGATAGTAGGATCAATGGACTGCAAATGGCATTAGCAAATGACTGACAGATAATAATAATAATGTGTGGATTTAATAAAGCGCCTTACCAATGAGTTAAGACATGCTCAAGGCGCATACATTCACAACCATTTCAATATACAAGAACAGTCAATCACCTCAAGCACAACTTAATAAACGTAATAACATAAGAATCAGACATTCACTTCAGACATTCGACAAACTGATGTACAGCGTCACCGCTAAACCATGAAACTGAGGAGCGGGGGAGGAGGGACAGTAGGGGGCTTAGGCAAGCTAGTACTAAAAGGACAGTGAGGGGAGGAAGATGTAGAAACTTAGACAGGATCAGGGAAAGATTTCAAGAAGAGGTGAGTATTGAGAGCAGAGCGAAAGGTCGAGGGAGAAGTAGAGTGACGAACAGAGGCGGGGAGGTCATTCCAGATAGAGGGAGCCTGATAAAAGAAAGAGCGTTCACCAAATTTAGTTTTAACTGGAGGGTCCTCCGGGAACCTGAGGATTCTTGTGTCTGCGGAAGAGCGTAGCTGTCTAGCGGATGTGTAGGTGCGCATGGGTTTAGAGAGATATTGAGGAAGGGATTCAGCGAAGTAGTAGTAGCAAAGACAGGCTATCTTGTATTGGACTCTAGCACTAATGGGCAACCAGTGGAGAGAAAGCGAAAGAGAGGAGTGAGATGATCTGACTTTTTTTACTTACAGGTGAGTCGAGCTGCAGCATCTTGCACACTTTGAATTTTATCAGTGAGATATGCGGGACAGCCAGCAAGAAGGCCGCTGCAATAATCCAGGCGACTGAGAATAAGAGCACAGACTAGGATAGTAGTAGCTTAAGTAGTGAGAAGGTGTCTGATTGCGCTTATCTGTCTGAGGCACAGATGCCACCACGCACACATAATCATTCAAGAGCTTAGGTTCTAATGCCGTCATTTGAGGGTTTTTATCCCCACACTGCAACTAATCAATTTGCCTAATCTAGCGTTAACACTTCCTGATCATGTTTCCAAGCTGTGGTAAATTAAGCGTGATGGAACCATTCAGACCATGAAAGTCTTCCACTGTGTCAAAATATTTCACAGCTGTGAGGGATGGAAAATCGAGCTGTTCGTTCCGCTCTGACAGTCTTCATCTACGTGGATCTAGCATGACGTCCATGCACATCCTGAGGTCTGTCATATCTTGCTCCCCTGTCCCACGAAATCTTTAAGGTCCTATTCCGGTGTATCCATGGCAACAGTGACGTACTTCAAGCCGATTCCCTCTGTGCTGTTTTGGGAAACCTGGCAGAAAACGTCATGCTGAACGATTGATGTGGATGGGAGCACACGTCCAACTTATTCACGGAAGATGAACAGACAATCTTTGAAAAAACTTTTATCAACGATTTTCAGAAAAATATACAATATAACCATGTGAGCACAATTATTTAAACACTAATTCAACATAATTATTTCCCCTTCGACTTTGTATCAAACCACAGAAATGGCGAGTAATATGGACCGGGTGTAAACTGCCAATAATTTCTGCCGACAAAAATGGTTATTTCTCAAGAAGAAGCTTTTATTAATGTTCATTTGTTTTTGTCCCGTAGTCTGGACGACCGTTGGGGCACCACAGATGATCTGGCAACCAGCTCTCTCCATTCTCTAGGACTGTTTCAAGGCTTCGCTGAGCCTCATTCCTGTCCACTCTGAGACGTTGTCCTCCCATCTTTTCTTTTGTCTGCCTCTCCTCCTCCCTCCTTGTACTGTGCCTTGTAACACAATCTTGGCAAGCCCTGACGATTGTGAGACGTGCCCATTCCACTTTAGTTTGCGTCTTTTAACAGTGGTCAGTAGTTCTTCATGGGGCCCGATGGCTTGCCTGATTCTGTTTCGGACTTCCTCGTTTGTGATGCGGTACTTGTAGGAGATGCCAATGAATCGTCGAACGCAGCATCTCATTTCCATGGCCTGTATCCTTCTCTCCAAGTCAGCTGTTAGTGTCCATGACTCACAGGCATACAAAAATATGGACATGACCAGGGCGCGCATCAGTCTGATCTTTGAGCTGAGGAATATGTTCCTGTCCTTCCAGATGATCTTGAGTTTTGTGAGTGCTGCTGTGGTCTGAGCAATTCTGGCGAGTATTTCAGGTTTGGATCCTGCATCTGTGACAATTGCTCCCAGGTATTTGAAGCTGTTGACGGTTTCCAGTTTCTCGCCACAGACCTTGATGTCAGTGCTGATGCCGTTGGTGTTGTTGGTCATCAGTTTGGTCTTCTCTGCACTGATCTGCATGTCAAAGTTTGTGGAGGTTGTGTCTAAGGCTTCACTAAGTTCTCCAGCTCCTTTTCACTTCCGGCCAGGCCATCTATGTCGTCAGCAAAATGTAAGTTTGTGATTGTTCTGCCGCCAATGCTGACTGTCCCCTCGTGGTCTTTAGGGCGTCAGTCATTATTCTTTCCAGGAAGATGTTGAAGAGGGTGGGAGAGAGCAAGCAGCCTTATCTCACTCCGACTGTGGTTCTGAACCAGTCCCCAATGCTGCTGTTGAAGTATACGGCACTTATGGCATTGTCATACAGGTGTTCTATGACTGATCAGGTTGGCGTTGATGTTGTACAGCCTCATGGTAGCCCACAGTGCTGCATGCCATAATTATCGAAAGCCTTCTTAACGTCCACGAAGACGTGGTAGAGGTCCTGTTGGTGTTGTAGGTATCTCTCGCACAGTATCCTGAGGTTGAAGATCTGCTCCGTTGTACTGCGCCCTTGTCTGAAGCCTGCCTGTTCTTCAGCGATGATCTTCTCTGCTTGTGGCTTCAATCTGTTCAGTAAGATCTTCAGCATGACTTTGCTCGGGTGGCTGATGAGGCTGATAGTTCTGTAGTTCTGGCATAGCTGTAAGGTGCCTTTCTTGGGGAGGGTGATGATGAGGGACTGCGTCCACGGTGTGGTCAACTCCCCCGTCTGTCAGACCTTGTTGCAGATGGTCAGTAAAGCATTGATCATTTCTTCCCCTCCCCTGCCTGCACCAGCTCTCCTGGGGAGTTGTCCACTCTTGCTGACTTCCCCTTCTTCAGCGATTTCATTGCTGCTTCCACTACTACACAAAGGATGGGGCGGTCGTCGTTGTTGGTTGCTGGAGGGACATTCGGTACCTCTGGGCCTCCCGTGGTTCTGTAGTTGTAGAGTTCTGAGCATTATTCTGTCCACCTCTTTAAGATGTCTTGTTTTTCTGTCAGACACTTTCCGTCGTTGTCTTGTATTGTGCTGGTTCGCCCTTGCTTTGTGCTGGTCAGATCTTTCACCAGCTGGTAGGCTTTTTTGCTCTTATTGTTCTTTAGGCTATTATCATTGTCCTGGCACTGTTCTTCAATCCAGTTCTCCTATGCCTTTTTCATGCTTTTCTTGATTTCTTGGTTGGCTGCTTTGTACTGCTTTGCGCCTTCTGTGTCGTTCTTTTTCTTCTTCGGGTCTCTACGTTTGTCGCAAAGATCGAGTATATCGGCTGTGACCCAGGGCTTTTTGACTGAGCGGTGTTTGCCAAGGATCTCACTGTCCGTTTCAGCCATCGCTGTGTTGAAGGTGTCAATCAGCGTGTCTATGTCTGTGTCGACAGCGTCTAGAATGGTAAGCGCTGCAAATTTCCCTTCAATCGTTGCTTGGAAGGCTTCTGCTACCTCTGGATGTTTCAGTCTTTCGAGGTCGAAACTGATTCATGTAGGGCCAAGTTTGTTGGCTTTCTTCAGGTGTAGCTTGAAGGTCATTAGAACAAGCCCGTGGTCGCTCCCAATGTCGGCCCCTGGAAAGCTTCGTGTCTTGGTTACGTTCACTATGGAGCGGAAGCGCTGTTTCAACCATGATGTAGTCTATTTGGCTATGGTGTTCTCCACTGGGGCTGTGCCATGTTACTCTTCTTGATGGTTTGTGCGAGCCAAACGTATTTGCCAGCATGAGGTCATTGTAACTGGCAAATTCCAAGAGCCTCAAGCCCCTCTCGTTGGACTTGGTGTTGCAGTGTTGTCCACATGTGCCTTTCCAGTTCTTGTAGGCATCTTCTCCTACTTTGGCATTCCAGTCGCCTTGCACCACAAGGATGTCTTTCTTTGGAGTCTGGTCTATGACTTCCTGCAGCTGTTCGTAGAAATCCTCTATGTTTTCAATGTTCATACCCGTACGGTAAATCAAAATCCTCTGTACTGGGTTGGTTGAACATGTCTGCCTGTAATTGTTTCGTTACATTCCAATTTTCTATAATACATTTGGTGGAAAACCACAGCGGGACAATGCTTTTGTTCCGTGCAAATTTATCGAATCATGAAAAAGATATTGTATCATCCTTGTAGATAAATGATTAATTATTCGATTAATCATTTATCTACAAGGATGATAAAAGACCTTTCCCAAGATTCGAGTTATTCGATTATTGGATGAATAATTGTGAGTTTTGTAAGTTGGTGTTATTTGTTCAGTAATGTATCTAATCTAGTGTACTGTGTTTCATTGGGATGTCCTGTTCTGCACTGCTTTGTTTTGTGTTGAACCATACTCTATCACGTTGTGCTACTGCTGTGTATTGCATTGCACTGAATTGTATCACTGTCTGCCGTCGGATTGAAACTCATTCCACTGTGCTCTATTGCATTCAATCATATCATGCTGTTTCGTGTTGTGTTCTGCTATCATTCTGTTGTATTGCAAGCACAATAATCGGGTTGCCCCAAACTGTCCCTGCAAAGTTTCAGCAATGTGGTGCAACTTGAGGGCGGAAGCCTAAGCACCTCCTCACACATGGCAAGATTTCTGGCAGCTATGACATTTCCATGGGAAATATCGCGCTCGCAAGTTACAAAAACAGTTTACTGTTGAGTTGCCGCCAAATAGGTGCACACTCAATTCCTTCATATCCCTCAGATATTTCCTCGAATAGCCAATTAGATGGGTTCTTGCTTGTGACTAAGTAATAGAGGGATGTCCATCCACGTGCCCTAAAGACAGCTTACCCTCGCTTGATTCGAAACTTCTGTGGCATCTGCTACTTCGTCTGTCAGTTGTAGGATGTCCTGACGCCTAAGTATGAACTTCTTGTACAGTTCTACATTACTGTATCTTTCTGATAATTATGTGAATTTTATTGCGAAAACCCTGTTGTAATCACAAGATGCACAGCTGACTCATAGAAAAATATATAACACCACCCGTGTTACACTACCGGTCGGAAAGCGGCGTTAATAATGAATCTTGGGTGCGATTTTCACCTCAAGGTTTTTCTCTTGTTTTGTTAGTGGGTTTCTGGTTGGTTGTGGAGTTGTACATCCAAAGAAGTACCACAATCACTATTAGCATGATGGCCTGGGGAAAGTTGGAATGATATTTATCAACACACTAATCCTTGTATGAGTACACGTGGTCTAATGGTAGTGTTGTCACCTACTATGCAGAATTCTTAGAGTCATTTACCGGCCGATACTTTTTTCCCCAGTTCTCATTTAGCTTTTTTTCCGGACTCGGAGAAACTTTTCAGTCTTTCCAGAAAAACTTGCCACCCGTGAGGACGCCTCGAGCTTCAGCACTCCAATGAAAGTGA
The DNA here is from genome assembly GCA_034096865.1 of Theodoxus fluviatilis. Taxonomy (NCBI): domain Eukaryota; kingdom Metazoa; phylum Mollusca; class Gastropoda; order Cycloneritida; family Neritidae; genus Theodoxus; species Theodoxus fluviatilis. Next base: position 33,104 of record JAWQFJ010004904.1, read on the forward strand.
CCTTCAGACAGCATGCGTGTCAGCATTCAGCGTGGCTGAGACTATAGTGAATATAGTATATCTCTGTGTTCAGAATGGCGTGTCAGCAGTGCTGGCTATTGTGGAAGCAGCTGCCACGGCTCCTCTGCCTCCGGAGTTCATCTGTTGCAGCGCATCGATACGTGCAAGATGCGCCAGCCGTGGTGGGAAGATAAACGAAGCGTGTATTGTTGCTGCTGAAAGCTGGAACCTTCATGGAGAAATATCACGTCAGAAATGATTGAACAAACGTTTCGTAAACTTTAAAATCGTCCCATGCACAATTTCGTCGTCACTTCGCCTTGTTTAAGTGACCTTTAGAGAAACGATGGATGATCGATTTTTTTAACATATGGTGGGTGGTTGAGGAAATGTACAAAGCAATCCAGACAACAAGATCGGCTTCTAGTATAGCCATTGATCTGAATGGAAAGCAAACATAGTTAGGGGCTCTACAGCCTACGCTCTGCATGCAGCAACATGTCCTGCTTACCCGCAAACACGTGCGGAGGTCTGCCTGCCGTTGCAAGCAAGAAATCCACGAATGGTATTCATAGATCTTTTTTCTTAAGCCCAACACAGAGTGATGAAAATGTGTTCATTCACTCAAAATGATCTTTCATTTAGATGGAAATATAATGCCCCTGTAAGCAACTGCTTTTCCCTCTTTTTCCTGTCATTTGTCCTTTACCTTTTCTGACGTGACTTTTTAACCCGAACGTTTCAAAGTGTTTACGATTTATAAACACTGCTTTCATATTTAGAACTTGAGGTCTTAAAATAGCATACAGAGCCTCAGAGGCCCTAAAACATCATCCATCCATCCTGTCTTCCTTTTATCCATCAATTATTAATTCATCCATCCAATCCATCCATCCATCCATCCATCCACCCGCCCAACCACGATATCCTTTCCCTGCCCTAGAAGCTCGGAAAATATTGCAACATCAGGAATATCAAGTACGGACATTGGGAATAGGAAGAACAATTTCTTTGTGTTGACATTCAGCAGAGGTACGAAGAAAAGTTCCCGAGTGAGGACATCAAATAGAAGAAGCAGCAAAACTCCTTTGTGTTGAGATCCTGTAGGAGTTGAAAGAAAGCATCCTCCGGGTTGGTATTTCACACGAGCAGGAAGAAGACACTGTGTGTGCAGAACTTCAATACGAGCCTAAATGAAACGTCTGTTGTGTTGACATTCAGTTGGAGTAGAGAGATCCTTTGCATCGAGGCCCCCGTGGGGTGAAAGGTCAGACCTACCGCATCTCCCTACTCCAGTTGTAAAGGACGAGCAACAAGAAATCATGACAGACGCTCTTGCTCCAACCTGCTCCGATGCTTTTCTAGGGCAATGGCCTTACATACTAAATGCTTACAATGGCTTATAGGCGGTAACACTCCGTTCAGTCATTCATGTCCATGCATCTAGAATCGGTGGGAATAAAATGAAATGCACCTGTGTGCGGTCATTAGTAGGAGTAGAAAGGGGGTAAAGTGGGTGGGGACGTGAAATCTATGTGTTGACACAGAGTGCGAGCAAGAAGAAAAGATCCTTTGTACAGTCTCTCAGTAGGCGAGGGAAGCAATACTCTGCTTTGAGATGCAGTGGGAGCGAATGAAAACAAACAACCTACAGTACGTATTACACAGATGACCCATGTTTGGAAGGAAGGTCGTACTTGTGGCAGTGCATGAGCAAAAAGGCTACTGAGCGAAAAACGGTTTTCGAGTTCAGTCATCAGCGCTCGAAGTCACTTATAGATTTCCTGGATATTTACGTCACTGTAACATTTTAATATATGATTTCCTCTATGAACGCGCTTTTTTCTGGAATATGCATAAATACATTAATTAGTGATTTTGTGATTGAAGTACATCATATAGTTATTTAGTTGTACTTTAGTCTTGTGCATTCGTGCGCGGTCACGTTAATCGACCGCTAACGCAAGCGCAGAGTGTGAACGTTGGGTGTGCACACTTCAATGTGCACACTTCAGTGTGCACACTGGGATTACAAGAATATGTTTTAAAAATTTACATAATGACCTTCCGGGACGTGTTTACACGATTTAGATGTATTATTAATGATTTGAAAATAGATAGGAGATATGCAGATAAAACTGATCTTCAAAGTCCATTTTATGGAGCTAGGGAGGATGAAGAACACTTCCTTTGTCACTGCACTGCATACATTGATTTAAGCCGGAAAAACTTAGGAGATCTGTTGCCTATGAATAACAATATACCTGTTGTGAAGGTGCTGGAATATACTAGAACATCGTAGTATCCTCGAGATTATACGCCAGTCCTCTCCACTAAGTTGTTGCCTGGTTACGTGACGTATCCAGGGCCCGGCCACCCTTTGACGCATCACGTGACTTCGTTCGCGCCGCTCGGAGGCGGTCTGGTCTATTCTCGTTAGTTCTCGATTATTCTAGAAAGCCTGTAAAAAGTATGGAAGCAGGGCAGTGTGAGATCGCACAAGACAGGAAAAAGGGGAGATCCCAAGAAGAAACATGAGCGCAAATAGTCCTCCATTAGAGAGTGATCGAGTCCTCTACAAGATCGTGCCCCTAGAGCGAGGTGTAGGTACACCAGACTACACACGTGAGATTCAGCGTTGTAGGTGAGAGCGCACGACAGATACAGAAGATATTGTTGTAGGGAGCGCCTCCATGCCATGCCTAGCTACCAATCTTAAAGTTGGCTTTTTACCCGCGACGTGTGTGGTGGCTTTGCCGCCATTAGCCCATGGACGCCAGCCGCCATTACACATAATGAACGCCACCACTACACGCGCTAGACATATAACTTGGCATACTTGGCCGGGAAGCACGCAGGTTCGGCTGTGAGCACGTTCATGCAAGAAGGGGAAGACTAAATTACTACATGTGCACTAACAGAGCATTCCTCATTCACTCACAGACGCACTTTCAGTCATGACCGCGCACCGTATCGCGGCCACGTGCTTACCGCCATTTTGACGCCGCCGGCACGCTTCACGCATACATCATTCAATCACTAACACACTAACAAGCATTCAGAGCGGATAGGAAGCATTGTTGGCCTACCTTTGCGCCTACTGCCGCCTCGCTCCACAGTCCGCGTCCACTAATGGTGTGAGCCGCCTCCACAGTGTCCACCACTTGCCTCGTGTGATGGCCTCGCACACGTGGCGGAATATCTCCTCTCCCTGCTCTCTGCCTTTGGCTGGCTCCTTCAGCCAAAGATAATCTTCTGTCTCAAGTTCACTCTTACTAAGCTCACAACTTATAAACACACAGTGTCGCTAACCGACAATACTAAACTAAACGCCGAAACTATCACCGCAAATCACCAAAGCTATGCTCCTTTAGCTCTGCAAAAACACGTCTGCTTCCGTGCTATCGCCAATCGCAAGTGGCTCTCTGGCCTCTGATTAGTCCTTGCGTTTCTATGAAATCACATACATATTCATAAACTAGCAGTGAACACCCCCTAGCAGCAAACTTCTGCTTTCCGGGGAGATAACTCCGGACGGTTCCTACCACACTCCCCCCCGTCAAAAATAAAGCCCCCCCTCACGGGGAAGAGTGTCACCCAGCCGTCCGGTCGTCCCGTTCGACTGCTCTTCCTAGACCCAGATGTGACGAACAACCCAAAAGCAAAAAGGATAAAATTTACACAATGTACAGTAAACCAAAAGGACAAAATTGACCCAATGTACAGAAAGCAAAGAGATAAAACCGCCACATCTTCTAGGGAATGAGGCGAGCAGGTATACCCAACTATATCCCTAACCAGTGACAAAATGCATGTTCAAATACTAGAAAATAATCCCCTCCCTACCCAATTTCGGACAGGGTAGGATCCCGTCTTCGTTGAAGACTAAGTAGGATCCTTCTACTCCTACCCTGCATCTACCTGCCTGCTCGTCTGAGATTTTAGGGGCACGCCGGTCTTCTAGACCTTGAAGAACCGGCGTGCTCTCTCCAGGATCTGCTGCAGCACCCAGGTCTTCCCCACCTTAAAATTGCTGCGACCCGCAGACCTGCATCACCCGCTTCATAAGGGGTGGTAGGTTTCCCCTGTCTCCTATGGATGGGGCTGTCAGACTCCAGGAGGAGTTTTTCCCGGGGCATCGTCTGAAGAGCGACTTCGTGCCCCTTATTGACATCCCCGTACCAAAAGAGACATTATTGGCGCATTTTAGGGGAGGCAACTGCCGGGCGTTTCTTCCGCGGCACCGTCACCCCCTTAGAAGATTGCCCAGACGGTTTTGGGCGTGCCGCCATCTCCGCGTACGAAGGTGCGGACTGTTTCCCGGGAGCACTTCCCTCTCCCTTTTCAGTCCGGACCTCGACCCAGGGAGGCGAACTCACGCATCCGCCTGAGCCATC